>BSBN01001119.1:0-207500 GCA_027924645.1 Cunninghamia lanceolata
GAGAGAGAGAGAGATTTCGCCCTTTATTTCAATCTATATTTTATCTCTATGTCTCATTTTTATTATCTTTTTTATTTGTTTCTTTCTACCTCTTTTTCTGTCTCTCTCATTCTCTCAATTACTCTCTCTTACTCTCTCTTCCCTCTTTAATTTCTTTCACTCTTTATTTTTTGTTTCTCTTTGTATCTCTTTTTTATTTGTTTCACTCATTTTTATTTTCGTTCTTTGTATTTTCTTTATTTTATTCATTTATATTTCCTTCTTTCTCTGTCTTTTTTCTTTGTTTCTATCTTAAATTGTTTCTTTCTTACTTATTCTTTGTTTATTTATCACTTTATTAGTGTTTTACATGCACCCCTCCCTCTTTCTTTATATATTTCTTTTACTTTTAGCTTTCTCTATAGCTTTGTCTACATCTTTCCTTTTTTTATGTTTATCTTCATCGCTATCTTTCTCTCTTTATTTTTTCCTTCTTTCTATTTTTCTTTATTTCTTCATCTCTTTCTAGGCATTGGACCATGGACCTTGGACCCTGGACCCTTGATCAATGATCCCTATAACTCTATACCTTAGATAATTGAACCATGGACCTTGAAACTTAGATGCTATACCCTAGAATGTAGAACATGAACTCCATACCTTAAATCCTAAACCCTGAAACCATGGGTTGTGGATTGTAGACCAAGAAATATTTACCTTATACTTTGAACCTTGGATCCATAACCCAGAGTAGAAAACCCTAAAATCTAAACCTTGAACCCAAGACCGTGGACACTAAACTAAAACCTAGAACCCTAGACACTAGAAACTTCAAACCTAGACCTCAAAACTTAAACCCTAGATCTTGCATTTGACCATTGGACCCTAGAACTTGGAGCTATACTTGGAATCGTAGAAAGTGTATTTGATAACCATTGATTGTGGACCCTAGACCAAGAAACCTTTACCTTGAATCTTGAACCCAAGACCCTTACACTAAACTATAAATCAATGACACTGAACATATGACTGTGGACACTAGACCCTTTGAACTTGGATTTTGAATGTCAAACCCATGACTTGGACTTGAATCCAAAGACTCTAGACACTTATAACTTGGACCTCAAACCTTGAACCCTAGACCTTAAACCCTTGATTGTAAACCTTGAATTGAAGACCCTTGACATTAAATCCTGAAACCATGGTCCTAGACATAAGATAGTGAACACTAGACCCTTCAAACTTGTACATCATACCTTGAATACATGACCCTAAACCTTGAACGTAAGATCTTAAATCATGGAAACCAAAACTTGAACATAAGACCATGGACACTACATAGTCCAAACCTAGACCTAAACCTTAAATATATGACCACCAATTTAGTTGGGGTCTGGGCATGCTAGCCCACACTTATGTTTATTCTAGGAGTAAAATATAAAAGGTGCATCTCTTTTGTCTATCTCTCTCTCCCCTCTCTATCCATATCCCTCAATCTCCCCCCTCTCTCCCACTTTCTATCTATATCCATCAATCTCACCCTCTGTCTCCCCTCTCTCTATCTATATCTCTCTTTCTCTCCCCATGTATCTCAACGTCTCTATCCTCTATCTATCCATATTAGTCCCTCTCCATCTCTTCCTCCATCCCTATATATCTCTCCCTCAATCCCTCACTCTATCTCTCCCTCCCTCCCTCTCGCTCCCCTCCCTCCCTCCCTCCCTCCCTCTCTCTATCTCTCCCTTGCTCCCTCCCTCTCTCCCTCTCTTTATCTCTATCTCCTAATATCCCCCCCTCTCTCTCCCCTTCTCTCCCCCTCTATCTATATCTATATGTGTTTCCCTCTCTATCTTCCCACCTCTATCTTCAAGGATCCTTGAAGACAGATGTTATACCCTAGAATGTAGAACATGAACTCCATACCTTAAATCCTAAACCCTAAAACCATGGATTGTGGATTGTAGACCAAGAAATATTTACCTTATACTTTGAACCTTAGACCCTAAATATTGAATCCATAACCCAAAGTAGAAAACCCTAGAATCTAAACCTTGAACCCAAGACTGTGGACACTAAACCCAAACCTAGAACCCTAGACACTAGAAACTTCAAACCTAGACCTCAAACCTCAAACCCTAGACCTTGAATTTGACCATTGGACCCTAGAACTTGGAAGCTATACTTGGAATCATAGACATTGTATTCGATAACTGTTGATTGTGGACCCTAGACCAAGAAACCTTTACCTTGAATCTCGAACCCATGACACTGAACATATCACTGTGGACACTAGACCCTTTGAACTTGGATTTTGAATGTCGAACCCATGACTTGGACCTGAATCCCAAGACTCTGGACACTTATAACTTGGACCTCGAACCTTGAACCCTAGACCTTAAACCCTTGATTTTTAACCTTGAATTAAAGACCCTTGACATTAAATCCTGAAACCATGGTCCTAGACATAAGATAGTGAACACTAGACCCTTCAAACTTGTACATCATACCTTGAATACATGACCCTGAACCTTGAACCTAAGATCCTAAACCATGGAAACCAAACCTTGAATATAAGACCATGGACACTACACAGTCCAAACCTAGACCTAAACCTTAAATATATGACCACCAATTTAGTTGGGGTCTGGGTATGCTAGCCCACACTTATGTTTATTCTAGGAGTAAAATATAAAAGGTGCATCTCTTTTGTCTCTCTCTCTCTCCCCTCTCTATCCATATTCCTCAATCTCCCCCCTCTCTCCCACTTTCTATCTATATCCATCAATCTCACCCTCTGTCTCCCATCTCTCTATCTATATCTCTCTTTCTCCCCCCAATTCTCTTAATGTCTCTATCCTCCATCTCTCTATATTATTCCCTCTCCATCTCTTCCTCCGTCCCTATTTATCTCTCCCTCAATCCCTCCCTCTCGCTCCCTCCCTCCCTATATATCTCTCCCTCCCTCCCTCTCTCTATCTCTCCCTCACTCCCTCCCTCTCTCCCTCTCTTTATCTCTATCTCCTAATATCCCCCTCTCTCTCTCTCCCCTTCTCTCCCCCTCTACCTATATCTATATCTGTTCCCCTCTCTATCTTCCCACCTCTATTTTGTTTAGTAAGTGAGGGTTTAGTAGCCATGTTGGTTTCTTCCTCAAGTAAGATTTCTAATACCCCTTGGCATACTTCATCTCATTCATGTTGATAATCTATATGGGGTGCCTCTCACGCTATACAGGATTCTTCTAGGTCTTTCTCTAAGAGTCTCACCTTATTGTCAAATCAAGTGGTAGTGTCTTTGTAGTTTGTGATGGGATGACCCTGATGATGGATTTTTTATTAGATGAACACTTGAGTGCTCTAAATTGATCTAGATTTGGTTGAATCATAGTTACATCCTGGTTCCAAACTAGGTTATCAGAAGTGATGAAGTTATGCATTGTCCACCATTTGAGTTAGCATCTTTATAATCATACCTATTTGAGATAGGTGCTAATGGATTGGGAAGGATGTACCAGTTGAATGAAGGAGGTCTAGCTAGGTCTAAGGGACCTTGTCCCTATTGTGTTATTATTGGGATCTAAGGTGTGTCAACCCTGGTATTTCCTTGTATTATTTTCATTGTATTTATTTATTTATTGCCTATGTTGTAAATTAAATTGTAAATTCATATTGTCATCTTGTGGGATGTGGCACAGTGATGTGTCATCCTACATGGAAGATGACAACTTGTAATTTTGTCCTCACATGAGGAGATAGGTATCCCACTTTGTAGTAGGAATATTTTTCCATGTGTCGGTATCTTGGATGTTGTGTAAGGGAATATTGATTGAAATGGTCATGATAGATTCCTATGACGAAGTTATGACATGTAAGAGTTAGAAATAGGAGATTCTATGACAGGTTAAGACATGTGTCGAAGAGCATCTTTGAAAAAGGAATATTTGGGCGCCCCAAGGTGGATTATGACATGTTGTAAGAGAATATGCTATTTATAGCCTATGTATGACAGATTCTCTTACAGCTGTAAGTTGTAACTGCTATGACAGATTCTATGACAGTCGTAAGAGCATCTGTCATAGCCCATTTTGGAAATAGGTGACCTCTTTGGGATGGGGTGTGTGGACAAGTGTTAGAAGCATCTTACAATGTTGACCAAGTGTCCATAGGCATGGGTTTTGGGCCATGAGGCCAAGTTGGACTCCCACTCCAAGATAGAGGCAATTTTACCTTGTATTTTATATATAAACAGGTGCTTTGAGGAGGAGATGTATTACAATTTTGACATGTACTATTATGCTGCCGGTTTGTCTCTAGATACGAGTGTTGAAGACTCTTGAGAGCTTGCAATGCAAGTGTATTGTAAACCATTTCAGTTTTGTTAATACATTGTGTAGGTTTTGGAGTGTGGGGTTTTTCACCCGATAAGGGTTTTCCCCACATATATCATGTGTCTCTCTTCTTCTGTCTCACTTTATTGTTTATGTGTTTGCTGCAATATCTTTGTTATCTCTGTTAGTGGGTTTAACATTGCTATAATAGTAAGGATAAAATTAAATTTGCACTCTCCTCTCCTCACTAGATTAGTGTAGGAAGTGATTTCTGCACACCTAGCTTCCTTTCAGTTAGTATCAGAGCTTGATCACCTTTGGTTCTAGTTGTTGGGTAGGTGTTTTTTGAGCTGATCTTAGGTTGAGTGGGAGTGTTGTGTAGAGTATTCTGTATCTTGTTGCAGCAAGGAGATGGCAACCACATCCGGAAGGTTAGAGGTTGAGAAATTCAATGGCACTAATTTCAAGTTGTGGAAACTCAAGATGGAGGACCTACTTGTTGATCGTGACCTATGGGAAATGATATCTAGTGTGAAACCTACAACAATGTCACAATCTGATTGGGACCTCAAAGATCGGAAGGATAAGGGTCTCATGAGACTCTATTTAGCTGACTTTGTTATGTTGAATGTCCATGAGGAGAAGAGCACGAAAGATCTTTGGAAGAAGTTGGGTGATGTTTATCAGGCCAAGTCCTTGGTAAACAAAAATTTTCTGAAAAAGAAGTTGTTTGTTCTGAAGATGGAAGATGAAGGATCTATTGCAGATCACATGAATGCTTTCAACATGATCATTGCATAGTTGACATCTGTGGGTGTGAAAATGGAGGAGGAGGATCATTGCATTACCCTACTTTGTTCTTTGCCAGATTCGTGGGATCATCTTGTCATGGCTATCAGAAGCACCACTACCACCTTCAAGATGCAAGATCTGGTGTCCTCTCTGTTATCTGAAGAAATGCGGAGGAAGACATCTGAATTAGCCAAAGAGGTTCTTGCGGTTCATGGAAGACCCAAGGAGAAAGGGAAGAAGAAAGACAAGAAAGCTGAGAAGGGAAGATCCAAATCCCATGGGAGATCCAAATCTCTTGGAAAGTCCAAGGATCTCTGTTGGAACTATAGAAAAACTAGGCATTTCTGAAAGGAATGAAAAGATGAGAAGAAAAAGAAGAAGAAAGCTCTTGATTCAGATTCTGACAAGTCAAAAGAATGATGGTGATGTCTTCATTGCAGCCCTGGTAACCCATGCATCTGATGATGTGTGGTTGATTGATTCTATTGCATCATTCCACATGACCTCGCATCGAGACTGTTTCACGAAATATGAAGAGTTTAATGGTGGAAGAGTGTACCTGGGTGATGACTCTCATATGAAGATTGTTGGTCATGGAAGAGTCTCAATATGATTCCTGATGGACGAGTGAAGGGGATCACTGGAGTTATGCACATTCCAGGCCTTGCACGGAACCTGCTTTCTGTAAGTATGCTGAATGATGCGGGTGTGCAAGTTGTCTTTTCAAAGGATGGATGCAAGATGACTAGAGGATCTATGGTACTTGCGAAGGGTACTCGAAGAGGTACTCTATTTCAGCTAGAGGCATGCACTTCACAGTGCAATAGTTCTTCTAACTCAAAGAAAAGAGTTGCAGTCACTTCATCCCCACCATCTGAATGAGTAGTGAAGAAATCTGTTGTAACTAGTTCTGATGGTAGTGCACATGCTATGGAAGCTAAGCTTCCTACTGAAAAGACTATGTTATGGCATTTGAGATATGGCCACATTGGTGAGAAGGGTCTGCGTACCCTGAAAAATAAAAACCTTGTTTAGGGGTTAAATGATTGTAATCTCAAGTTCAATTTTACAAACATTGCATCTATGGAAAGCAAAACCGTGTTTAGTTTTACTCTAGTTCTCACAAGTCTTCTAGTGTATTGGATCTTATTCATTCTGATGTGTTTGGTCCTGTTAATGTTCCTTCGATTTAAAAATCTATATATTTTGTATCTTTTATAGATGATTACAGTGGAAGGACATGGGTTTATTTTATCAGAAGCAAGACTGAAGTCTTTAGTCGATTTAAGGAGTTTAAAACCTTTGCTGAAAATTAGACTAGTAAAAACATTAAGTGTTTGAGAACTGACAACGGTGTTGAGTTTTGTTTGGCAGAGTTCGATAAGTTCTGTAAAGAGTAAGGGATTGAAAGGCATAAGACAACTCCATATACCCCGCATCAAAATGGAGTTGTAGAGAGGATGAATAGGACACTGATGGAGAAGGCTAGGAGTATGCATAGTGGAGAAAGCCTCAAACAAAAGTTTTGGGCTGAAGTTGTTGTCATTGCTTGCTATCTGATAAACAGATCTCCTACATCAGCTCTTGTTGGTAAGACACCTATGGAGGTGTGGTCTGGTAAGAAGCCTTCAGTTAGACATCTTCATGTTTTTGGTTGTGAGGCATATGCACATGTGCCTAGGGAGAAATGGTCTAAATTGGAGAACAAGGTTGTTAAATGCATTTTCATTGGCTATGGTGTCAGTGTGAAAGGATACAAGCTTTGGGATCCTATGGCTGAAAAAGTGTTGTATAATAGAAGTGTTATCTTCAGAGAGCTAACACCTTCTTCCATTATTCTACATCTAGAACAGATAGAAAAGAAAGAGGATGCGGTTCAGTTTCCTTCTACCCCTAAGAAGACTGAACAAACAGACCATGTGAGACCTGATGATGAGGAGAGCTCTAGCAGCTTTAAAATCTCAGAAGAAGAAGTAGAACCTCAACCTCAACCATTGAGGAGGTCTACATGAACAAGAAAGCAACCTGATAGGTTTGGTTATTCATTACTTGATTCTAGTTGTGCTTTTGCTTTACTTGCTAACACTGATGAACCTAGAACTATGTCAGAGGCTATGGGTATGAAAGATGGAGGTTCCTGGAAGGAGGCCATGGAAGATGAGATGGCTTCTTTGGAAAAGAATAAAACATGGGACATGGTGCCTTTGCCTAATGGACAGAAACCCGTTGGATGCAAATGGGTGTTCAAGAAGAAATTTGGTGCAGATGGTAGTGTTGAAAAGTACAAGGCTAGATCGGTTGCGAAGGGGTATTCACAAGTGGAGGGAATTGATTATGATGAAATTTTCTCTCCCATTGCAAAGTTGTCATCCATTAGATTTTTGTTATCTCTTGTAGTTGCTTATGACTTAGAGGTAGAATAGATGGATGTGAAGACAACTTTCCTTCATGGTGATTTGGAGGAAGAAATCTACATGTCACAGCTAGAGCATTACACAGTGAAAGGTAAAGAAAATTTGGTTTGCAGATTGAAAAAGTCTTTGTATGGTTTGAAACAGTCTCCTAGGATGTGGTACTTGAAGTTTGATGCCTTTTTGTTGTCAATTAGATTTGTGAGATCAAAATCAGATCACTGTGTGTATTATAAATTTGATTGTGATCATATTCTCATTATTGCATTATATGTTGATGATATGTTGCTGATTGGGAAGGGTAAGAATATGATTTCTGATTTTAAGTCTCAATTGGCAGCACAGTTTGAAATGAAAGATTTAGGGGCAGCTAGGTACATTCTAGGAATGGAAATCTGAAGAGACAGAACTAACAGAAAACTTTGGTTAAGCCAGAGTAAGTATGTGAAGACCATGTTGGATAGGTTCAGCATGGCAGATTGTAGACCATTGTGTGTTCCTGTTTCATTGGGGACAAAGTTGTCTATTAGTGATTGTCCAAAATCTCCTAGTGAGGTGGAGGACATGAGCAGAGTATCTTATGCTAGTGTTGTTGGTAGTTTGATGCATGCCATGATCTGCACAAGACCATACATTTCCCAAGCAGTGGGAGCCCTTAGTCAATTTATGGATAATCCTGGACGAGTACATTGGGATGCAGTTAAGCAAGTATTCAGATATTTGAGGGGTACTTCTAAGTATTCCATTTGATATCATGGAAATGCTACAGAACCTTCACATTTAGTTTGTATTCGTGGATTTGTGGATTCTGATTGGGCAGGTGACATTGACAGTAGGAGATCCACCAGTGCATATGTGTTCAAAATGTTTGGTGGTGCAATTAGCTGGGTGAGTAAGCGACAACCTGTGGTTGCCTTGTCTACGACAGAAGCTGAGTACATGGCAGCAACTCATGCTTGTAAGGAAGCCATTTGGCTTAAGAGATTGTGTTCAGATATTGGTGTTGATGTAGGACAAATTATGATTTATTGTGACAGTCAGAGTACGATTTGCCTTGCGAAGAATTCAACTTTCCATGCTAGAACAAAGCATATTGATGTACAGTTTCACTTCGTGTGAGACATGGTAGAGGATGGGAAGGTAAATTTGGAGAAGGTAGATACTTTAAAGAATGTTGTAGATGCATGGACGAATCCAGTGGGCACAGACAAGTTCAGATGGTGTTCGGAGTCTATGGGCCTCTCGGCCTATAGCAGTTAAATCTTTTTAATTCTATTAGCTCTTACAAGGTGTTCAAAAAGTGGGAGAATGTTGGGAATTAAGGTGTCTCAACCTTGGTAATTCCTTGTATTATTTTCATTGTTTTTATTTATTTATTGCCTATGTTGTAAATTAAATTGTAAATTCATATTGTAATCTTATGGGATGTGGCACAGTGATGTGTCATCCTACATGGAAGATGACAACTTGTAATTTTGTCCTCACATGAGGAGATAGGCGTCCCACTTTGTAGTAGGAATATTTTTCCATGTGTCGGTATCTTAGATGTTGTGTAAGGGAATATTGACTAAAATGGTCATGATAGATTCCTATGAGGAAGTTATGACATGTAAGAGTCAGAAATAGGAGATTCTATGACAGGTTAAGACATGTGTTGAAGAGCATCTTTGATAAAGGCATCTTTGGGTGCCCCAAGGTGGATTATGGCATGTTGTAAGAGAATATGCTATTTATAGCCTGTGTATGATAGATTCTCTTACAGTTGTAAGTTATAACTACTATGACAGATTCTATGATGGTCGTAAGAGTCGTAAGAGCATCTATCATAGCCCATTTTGGAAATAGGTGACCTCTTTGGGATGGGTGTGTGGACAAGTGTCAGAAGCATCTTACAATGTTGACCAAGTGTCCATAGGTGTGGGTTTTGGGCCACGAGGCCAAGTTGGACGCCCATTCCAAGATAGAGGCAATTTTGCCTTATATTTTCTATATAAACAGGTGCTTTGAGGAAGAGATGTATTACAGTTTTGACAAGTACTATTATGTTGCCAGTTTGTCTCCAGATACGAGTGTCAAAGACTCCTGAGAGCTTGCAATGCAAGTGTATTGTAAACCATTTCAGTTTTGTTAATACACTGTGCAGGTTTTGGAGTGTGGGGTTTTTCTCCCGATAAGGGTTTTCCCCACGTATATCTTGTGTCTCTCTTCTTCTGTCTCACTTTCTTGTTTATGTGTTTGCTGTAATATCTCTATTATCTCTGTTAGTGGGTTTAACATTGCTGTAATAGTAAGGATAAAATTGAATTTGCACTCTCCTCCCCTCATTAGATTAGTGTAGGAAGCGATTTCCACACACCTAGCTTCCTTTCAGTTATTGGTCTAGAAATATTCAACGGTACCATAAGTACCACAACAAAATGGGAAGACAAGGTGGGTGAAAGGTGGAAGAAAGAAAATGAGAGGGATCATCCAGAAGGATTTTCCTTTCATGTTAGTTTCACCAAATAATGTGATATTCTAAATCTTGTCATCACAAAAAGTGAATGAGGTGGACTCAAAACAAAACATGCAATATGTGCTACACCCTTATTGATAGTATGGATTAAATTACTCCTTCTCTTCCAAAAAAATCTAGTTAAGCAAAGTAGAACTTGACTAATCACTCTCTTCTAATGGCAAGAGGATCTCATAGATGGTAGTGATATGGTTGTGTGAAAATAAAAGTGAAGGATAAATTCTTTCTTATGTCAGCAAAGAAGATAGGTCTATTGAGTGGTAATGTAATAATTAAAACAAAGTCAAAGTGTGCAAGAGTGTACACTAGTGAATTTTGTAGAAGAGTTATTCAAATGGCAAAGGATATATGCAAGAAGATGATATCATGATGATGTATGTATGTGTCCTTCATAGCCATTTAATTAAGTTCATATTTATTTCAAAAATGAAGGAAATAGATAAGTCATCTTATTAAGTTCATTATTTCAAAATGGACAAGGAAAAAAACACTTGCCTTTCTTCATGAAGGGAAATACAAAACAATTTTCAACTTAATCGTAGGATTTAAGAGATTTGAAAAGTTATTTGATCTATACAAGTTATCACCACTTTGACATAGTAACGAAACTAAATAAATAACTAGAATAAAAAAATAATAGAACAACCATGACAGAGAGAGGGAGATATAGAGAGGGGTTTTAGTGTTGATGTTTAGGGTTTTGGGTTCACATTTAGGCAACTTAGATTTTAATAATGAGAGAGAGAGAGAGATTCTTATTCTAGTCTATCCATTTGAGGATTTTCTAACTTTCCTATGCCTAGACTCGTAAGTGGAGTATACCTAAGCAATCATCTCATTACGAATTATGAGACCTTTTGGACTAGGCTTTTATGCAATCCATATTTCTTTTGAAGATAGATAAGCCTTGGACTAGGATAGATCAATTCAACTAACTCTATAAATATAGGGGCAGATCCTCTTTTTCATCCATAGCAGAAACCTAAGTGTCATCATCCCAATGATTATACCATAGTTTGGATAGGTCATCTTTTTCATCATCTTCTTAAATAGAATTTCCACTCTCATCTACTTCATCATGGAATTGGACCCCTTTAGGACAATGAGAAGGGTCATGATCTTGGATACAAGGAGTACACCATGAGTATACTTCCATAAAATTTGTGTACTGCAAAGTATTTGGAAAATTTCTCCCTTTGTCCATTGTTGTACTCATCTAGGTCTCCTATCTCATTGGTGATGACTGTGTGAATGAGAAGATGGTGAGGCTAGTAACTTTGACACTTTGGATATCCTACTTGATATTTGAGACAATGGTTTTATCATTTTCTTTAAGTTTTTGACCAAGGCATCTATATTGCCCCCTACTATAGATAGGTGGATTCTTTACTCTCCCTATGTTCTTTGGATTATCTATCCCCTTTAGGTCTCTTTAACTCTAAATTGAGCATTAATCCATCTACAATAGCTGAGGGAGCACAACATTCTTGATTCACATTCCCTCTCTAGAATTCTTTTCTATGGGTCAAGCGTTATATTGCTTTCTTAAAGGTTTTTACCCCTTTATGAACTTCTCTTATTATAGGGAAGGGGTATCTACACCCTTATATATATTAGGGCTTCTCTAGTTGAGGGAGATCCTCTCCCTATTATGATTTCAATTCCACTATTACTTGTGCCTTTCTAAGAGAAGTTTAGGTCCTTTTGGAAAACATAGGGCCACGATCGTAAACCATAGATGCTTGACCACCTCCTCATAGCAAACCATGGGTGCTTGACCACCTCCTATCCTTGCACTGATCACATCCTTGCACTCCTATTTATTGTCTCTACTCTAGTTCCTTCTGGGTCTTTATCTAAATCTTGATTCATTGCAAGTGGTGGAGAAGTTGGGGTCAACAATTAGCTCTACTAGATCTACTATGGTTGGGTATGGGTAAAGATCAATTGAGATGAAGTCACTTCATGCTCAACCTTAAATATGATACTTAGTCCTTTTTCAATCCTAAACAAAAAACATGTTTTACATGAACACAAAATGTGATCACATTTTGTGTTCGACAAAACATACATACATGAATACATGCTTTATAGTGTTTCCATGAATACATACATACATACATATATAACATTATATTCTATTCAAATAAACATTGATTAATTATATATAAAGTATTTAAATATTTAAAATATATATTTTACATTATATTCTATTTTTGTGTGGAACCTAAAAAATGAGCACATTTTAGTTTTTAAAAAAAATTTAGCCACCTTTTTAGGCATGGAATTGGCTTGGGCAACCAGACCTAAAGATTGGACCTTTATGATACCTCATACAAACATGTTTTTCATTGTCAATAACATTTTTGAACTTCAACATCGTCAAATTTACTCATTTTATAATGAATTTTGATGAAACCAACACCAAAACGATGAGCTAGTTCTTAGCTTTCCAACGATATTTTTTAAATAAGTTAAGATATTTATTTTTATTTTCTTTGAACAATGTCCTCATATTCTTCAATCATATATGTATTGATTTTTCTTTATAACTTTTGATCTGCTTATCGAAATCTAAAATAAATTATATAGGATTGTTCTATGCTTCATTCTTTATACATTCAAAAAAATAATTACATTTTCAATTATTTTTGTGCAAGTTATGTGACGTGCATGCTCAGTGATGCAGTTTTAAGGATGCATCCACTTTGAAAAATCACAAAAAAAAATCAATAAAAAATTACAAAAAAATACACAACTTCTAGTACTCACTCTTAACTACATTTCTACCAACTACTTTTTAAAAATACTAAATGCAACAAGAAAAAAGGGGCCGCACACCAGACACTATGTTATATTTTAGTGAGAAAAATAGGAACACTTTTGTGTGCGTGCAACATTTCACCCTCTTAATCTTAACTATTTTTTAAAACTTTAGTAGTTTAGAAACTAGATTTAGAGCACTACAATTCTTGTTCTTTTTGTATCTTCAAATTATGAGTGCATGCACTTCAAATTACTCATCCAAGTTCAGGTTTAGCTGATTTTAGAAAAAAGTGGCCACTTTTGACCCCCTTTTTGTATACCATTTCCATGCACTTACCCCTAGACGGAGGCACTATTCTACCAACCCCAAGTGCTATCCTAGACGAAGATTCTAGTAGACTAAACCTAAGCACTATCCCAAACAGAGGTGCTAAAACATTAACCCTAAGCGCTAACCTAGATGGAAGCGCTAGTCCATCAACCCCAGGCACTATTCCACTTGGAAGGCTCAAAAAACCTATGGTTAGTGCTAATCTAGACATGAGCGCTAATCTGCTACCCCTAAGCACTAATTGAGATGAAAGCGCTACTACCCGTGCACATGCACCAATCAAGATGCAAGTGATAATTCCCATAACCCTAGCGCTAATTGTAGACATAAAAAATTGACCGAATCTTTCATTATCCATAAATCCATAATTATCCTTAATAATCCCTAAATATCCCATTAAATCCTTTATTTTAACATATCCCATAAATAATAAATTAAAATTAATTTATTATTTACCATGAGCTAATAACCTCCCAAAAATAATAAATTAAATAAACTTAATTTATTATTTTAATCTAAAACCCGTAAAAATGCCTACCATAACCCTAACTACCTTTTACCGTTCACCGAATCAAAAATCTGTTTAACTACCCAAACCAATTTCTATCCAACTTTATAAAGATCAAACACATCCCTCATTTACCCTCGGGCAAAATTCACATTGGAGTTATGCAAATAATGAGCAACCACATTTAAGCGATTTCGGTAACATTTAATTTGCCGAGTTTCAATAGTTTGCAATTATCTTTCTGGTGCACTTAATGTAGATTTTAGGGTTTTGCAAAATACATTTCAAATCTTTTATTAAAATCTATATTGGCTGCATACAATGGTGAACCCGACGTGAACATGCCTTTTCTTAACCAGTTGTTTTGCAAGTGTTTTTTTTTTCTTTTTTTCTTTTGTGAGATTATGCAGGTGTTTGGTGCGGTTTTGGATGAATCTTTAAAGTCCCCTTTTGCAGGGTATATTCCATCAGTTGTCTTCATAATTGACGGTTCTGGTATGTTCGTGCTTGCAGAATGGAAGTTTAGAGGGATATATGCACAGCAGATGTTTAATCTTTTTGCTTTTTGATGAGCATTGCTTTTGTTCAAATCATATTTGCTGCATTGAAAACGTTTAATTGTTTTGCTAGACAGCCATTCATAGAAAATACCATGACTGCTGTATTTGCATTAAAAATGTGTTCGATATGCTTTTGATAAGGCTATAATCATTGGTGTATTTATTGAGTCTCCTGTGGATACAAATTCATCATCCTATTCACCGTGCAAACTCATTTGTTTTTGCTATCCGCGTATTTTTTGAAACTCCTATGAATGCAATTACTTTCTGATGGAATTGCTTCATGCCATAAATTAAATCCAGGCCAGAATAATTTTCTGCACTTGTTGATTCCTTTTATTGGCACATTCCTTGAAACCAAAAAATTATTTCACGCCAGCAAATATTTGAAACTCTTTAGCTGTTCCTTTTGGCGTATTTCTTGAACTCCTCAACTGCTCCTTTCGGCGTATTTCTTAAACTCCTCAGCTGTTCAGTGCATTCCTCAAACTTTAGTTGGAGGCCAGAATTTCTAAAGCTCATCGGCTGTTACTATCTGCGTGAAACTTGTCCATTGCTTCTATCTGCGTGCGGTAAATGAATCCAGCAGAAAATTAAAAAAAAATTGCTAGCTCAGCCAAAAAAAAAACAAAGATTCACACCGGTAAATTTCCTAAACTCGCTGGTTGTTTCTATTGCCGGTAAATTTCTTAAACTCGCTGGCTGTTTCTATTTGCATGGTTTTGTTGTTTCTGGGTGCAAGTGCTGGTAAATTGACTGTTTATGGCACAAATAGCTTTTCTCTAAACTCCTCAGTTTTCCTATCGGCGTACTCCCTGAACCTTGTACAGCAAAATATAATCTCAGAAATTTTTTTTAAAACTCGTTGATTGTTCCTATCAGCATTTTCTTTGAACCTCCTATGAGTGTAAATATTGTTGTTGAATCTGTTGAAAAAGAGCAACATTGCAATGCTTTTGTAGATCCGCTTCCAATTGCTTTCATGGATCTTCATGTATTAATATTATTGGCGGTCTACTAATTTTCTACCACTGTTTTAAAATCCACAGTGATAGTTATTGTTGTGTTTAAAAGCAATTTGTGGTGAAATGTTATGCAAAACTTTAACTTTGGGCTTAAATTGATAAATCAAACTAAGTTACTAGCAATCCCAAACTGTAACATATGAACACTTTTAAATCAAATTGCTAAAATATAGACTTTTTCCTAATTGGCAAGTGACAAAAAACTACCAGAGTGCCCATTTTAGCCCTTAGAGGCTGTTTTCTTCAAATAATCATAACTTTTTGTTTCTCATCATATTTTCATGTTTTTGTAGGCATCAGAAAGGGGATTCAGAGAGCTTCTTAGTAGTATAATCCATTTATTCAAATTCATCTCCAAATTTTTAGATTGTTTGGTCTTGTTCTAACGTTTCCATTGCAGCCTTACGCCTGTCAAAGAGCAAAACTTTTCAAACTACTAATCAGTGTGTTGCAGGATCGATCGTCAAAGAATCTAATCTTGAAACAGCGTGTCTTCTTTTTTATAGATTAGATCACATCATAAGCAAGGGTTAAAATTAACAAGTGTTTGCCATGTCTTGTGGCTTGTAATTTTGTCATTGAATGCATATGCTCTTCTCTTGCGTCATTCGACGATCTTGAGAATCAAAAGCATTTTCTTTGACATTTTGTATAACCACCCACACATTTGGATTTGGAATTAAAATGAACTCCATACGAGTGTGAGGCAAAGGCGTTGTGTATGCTCTCTCCTTGTGTTTCGTGCGATCTAGGAGATCAAAAACAACGTGTTTCCTTGCTTTTGTTATCCTTAGAGTGGGCCTGCTCTTGAGACACATCCGCAAGGAGAACTCATTTGTGACCCCAAGCAGGACTTTCGTTCGGCCCGCTATATAAATTAAGGATAAGGTGAAAGCCAAGTCTAATCAGTATTAGCACTTACCGTACAATGCTAGCTCAAAAGGAGGTGTACCTTATGTATATTAAAACTCCTAGTAGAGGTAGTCAAAGCCTTTAGTGGCTTGCTGGACGCTCGTAAGGTGCCGGTCCCCCGGATATTCAATAGAACCCTTTTGTGTAGTGGCCAAAAACCCTCTACTTGTTGATACAGGAGGAAACTTTGATAGCCATCCCACATCTTCGCGGCTTATGGCAGAGATAGCGAGGTACCTCAGGATCTGCGCATCCTAGGACCTGGAACTTGGTGTGCCTGAGAAGTGAGTACACTGTAAGGGGGAGCCCGTGCCCCAAGTTCCTGGAACTATACACCATAAGTAGGCACAGTTGGGTAAAACCAAGTGGGAACTCAACAAGTATTGTCCTTTCCTAGCCTAGGATCGTGCATGTTTACAAGTGTTTGCAAAACATCAAGGTGTCATAAAAAACAACCAATCAAATTGTTGTGTGTCTTATATGATTGTGTGTACCTAATCATCATCACCATTACAACTTGTCTCCTATATCATCAACTTGACTTTCAAAATTGAGAACCTATCATCCTTTTGTGTCACATCTCAAGTGGAACCTTGTCACTTTGAATCCTAAGAAGCTCTGTCAACTGATCCATCCATTTCCCACCTAGTCCAATCCTTATTCGTCAACGTCAAAATGGTTGTGACCATCAACAAATCTAGGGCAAATCAAAAACCAAAACTCACACTTCGCGGAGGCCCTCCTAGATATAATAATGATGAGAATTTGGTAGATCATGATGCATATTTCGATACCCATGAACCATATATCTCCCCATTTTGGCCTCCACCAACATCACTATCATCTCAAGAATATGAGGAAATACAAGAGCTTCAACATATCTATGATGATCATTATCCACAAGAACATTCCTATCATCACAACACAACCCAAGATTTTCCTTCCATGCCCTCAACCTCACAAAATTATAATCCTACCCAGGTCTCAACCTCGACATCCATTAATCCTGAAGTCCTTCAGTTACAACAACAACTCTCTCAATCAGAGGCTGATCTTAGATTTCAATTGGCACAACTATCACAATTATCTTCGCAATTTCAACATCCTACCACGTCAACACCCCAACTCTATGAGTCATCTCCATCCACCTCATACAAATCTTTATCACAACCAATCTACCACTCATATCAACCCAACACATCTATACCTCAAACCTATTCAATAAAAAATTTACCTCAAACCTCACAGGTCCAAATCTCTACCCATGCTTCATCTTCACACATACCAAGTCCCCTTGCCTTATATCTTCAACAAAAAAGCCAAGAAAAACAAGCCCTCCTTCGACAACAACAAATCTTAGCCCAAAAACCACAACCTTCATTTAGCACATCATCCACCATACCTTTATCCATGCAACAACAACAAATTCCATCTAATTTCAATCCTAATCCATTGGTCCCCCAGCCTTCTCATTCATCAATCCCTTTGTTACCTTCACCACCATCATCCACACAACATCAACAAATTCAACCTAAATTCTATGAGTCACCCCCATCATCATGCCAACCTAGTCCCTCCACATCAACCAATCTCATGAATATTCCTCAATATCCATCTCAAAATCCTCCACAACATGAGCATGAATGCACAAATCTTCTTAATGATACTCTTGACAAGGGAGACACCATCTCAAGTTTGGAATCGTACACCAATCCTTCCAATAGTCCTCCTCATCCATCCATCCCTATGGAACTTGAGCCCAATCCCATGATCTATCAACTTAAGCCCAATCCAAGTCTTGATCCTATCATAGCCAATCATATCATCTCCCCAGCTAACCCAGATCCCAATCCTATTATATCCAATCCTCTTGTCCATCCACCCGATCCTAATCCCACTCCTATCATACCTAATTCCATTATCCTTCCATTACATTCTAAGCCTACACCATCTACCATTTTTCTCCATCCATTATATTGTCCATCCACCCATGTACTAATGAAGGATGTGATCCGTTGGATACTCGCAAGGAATCAACTATCACCCTCATGCCATCAAATGCCTATTCTTGAAAGTGTACAAGAACCTTCAAATGTTCTCGAAGATCCACTTATTATAAGCCTAATTCATTCTCCACCATACATTGAATCTATCCAAGAAACCTCCATTCCTATCCAAACTCAAGATTTATGTCAAGAGTCAACTCTAAAGCATGATCATCCTTGCTCCTTACCAAATCAAGATCAAAGTTCTTCCTTTCAACCTATTCATAACCTATATATTTTTTATGATCAAGATATTATCTATGATCAAGAGCTTCTCACTTCCTCCATTCACGGTCCCAATACTATCCATGT
This sequence comes from Cunninghamia lanceolata, assembly GCA_027924645.1. Taxonomy (NCBI): domain Eukaryota; kingdom Viridiplantae; phylum Streptophyta; class Pinopsida; order Cupressales; family Cupressaceae; genus Cunninghamia; species Cunninghamia lanceolata. The sequence continues at coordinate 18,484 of BSBN01001119.1, forward strand.
TCAAGAAACCTCCACCACTCATATCCATCATCCCACAATATCCACTACCCTTGATGAGACACTTGGTCCCCACAAGCACATAGATAATCAAACAAATACATTGAATTTTCATGAGCATAATCAAAATCCTATTTCTCCTTCACTATCTCATATTGATTCTATTTCAACTCCGCCATCACATCCTATTAGTCTGGGTAGTTTCATCCATGAATGTTCTTTAATGGGAGAGAAGAAACCATTGTCTACCACTTCTCCATCCAATAATGAGCTCAAGTCTAGTTCCCAAAGCACACCTAGTCCCATTGTTTACCGCATACTCCAAAACATGAATTATCAAGGTAAAGGCATAGGCCTTCATGAACAAGGTACCTTGGAACCCATCCATGTCAAAATCTCCCCAAAACTGTATGGTATTGGTTATACACCCCAAGGTAAGCAATATCAAGATGTTGGTACCACATTTACGCCTCCTAAATCCACTCCATCTAAGCCCAAACTGGGTACACCTCAGTGCACCCATAAAACATATGTTTCCATTCCTCCTCCATCATCCTACAAACCCAAAAAGCATGTGACCATTCATCTTCCTCCATCCACTTTACCTCCACTTCTACCAACTCCTAACATCCCTCCATCCACTTTACCTCCACTCCTTCCAACTCCTAATATTCCCATCCTCCAATCTCCTTATCACTTTAGTGACAAATCCATTCATACATCCCATTCCCATAAATCCCCTACAATTCCTAATCATGATCAACAATTGCACACATTGAATACACATGAAGCTAACCTAAACACCCCTATGGGATTCAAAAATAAAAATTTGGATGTCTCCACCCATAAAGCAAAAAATCCCAATAATTCTCATGCCATAGGGCATAAATGCGAAGAATCAAAGCAAAATCAAAATTCAAAAATGCTACCCAAGTCCACATCTCAAAAAGATAATATCAAAACTTAAATGGTTTGGGTCCCCAAGCAAAAAATACAAATATCCCGCTCCCTATCACAAAATCCTAAACTTCATAAGTCCATTTGCGTTCCTAAAGACCTAAATAGGAAAATCCCTAAGATAACATCTCCATTACTCCCAAATCCCCCTTCCAAGCTTCAAAATCCATTTCAGTGTGTGCAACCATTGGTCTTGGTTCCCTTCCACTCCACAACATTCCCACATACATCCATCCTCCCATCTCCCATTTGCTATCCTACTTATTTCTTCCATCATAATCCTATGGTCCATGCTTTTTGAATAAACCTTCCATCCATCCTTGTGCATATATTCATCCATAATCCTCATCATAACCCACTATTCCCTATCTTTCCATCCTAATACCCATCATGATGAAATATAAATGATCTATACATAATCCACTATCCATCTATACTATGCTATCTCCTTACTTTATTACCCTCTCATACAATTCTTTACCAACATCTATGAGCACAATGACATTTGACATGGTCTGTGAGTTATCCATCTTGGGACATTTCTATAGAAACAAACTCTTGAGTCCCCCATCTATTCCATCCATCTATCCCCTACAAAAAAAAAAAAATCAAAATAGTAAAGAGAAACCATTTCGTCCAATGGTGAAAACCTGGTAAACAGGCGCTTTGGATAAGTACCATGATGAAAACCTGGCAAACAGGCGTCATGCGTAGATGATTATCTATGTGCTTTACACCTGGGGGCATGTTGTCACATCTATCCTATCCTTTCATTTTCCATCTTATCTTGACATCCTTATCCATCATATCTATCATACCTTCCTCATTGCACTATCCATCTATATTCCCTTCCTCTTGATCTTGATAAGAGTAGGGGCATAATGTTGAAAATGTTTTTGGACACCTCTTGTCATACTCCTAATTCCATCCATCTATTTCTAAAAATATCTTCCATACATCCATCCCCTACTACTTCCATTCGTCCCTTTCAACCATTATCCCTATCATGCATCCTAATCAACATCACCCCACTGAATCATAAGGCATAATATAGAGGAGGGGGCAGGTTATTCCTATGTGACGTAATCCTTTTGCGATCACATCCTCAGTTCCTTTCATCCATATTCAGTTCAATTCATCCATCTATCATATATTTCCCATCCATTGTCCTTCTATCCCCAATCCCATATTCCTACCTTTATCCTATTGCCGATTCGCCCATCCTCTTACCCATTCATCCAATCCTTTTATCTATCGCATTCCCTATTGTTCCTCCCCATTCATTATTGATCCTTGCCTTGTGGTTTGGTTTTCCCTTGTCATTGGTATCTACCCAAAGGCTATCTACACACAATCCACAAAAAATCATACCATTTGAAAAGCCAAAAATCACAATATTCCTAAAATACAAAAAAATCAAATATCCAATAAACATCAAATCAATTACATGCAAGTATCCTTCCATACCAATCAATGTCAATCAATCAGGTCAAATTATCCAATCACATCCACGGTCTTGTTCCTAGCCTTGTTGTGAACCTATTCAATCATCATCATCAATGGGATATATCGTTCCCAATCCTAGTGTTGTTCTCGGGATATATCGTTCCCCTATCAACAACACAATCCTCGCGTTGTTCTCGGGATAAATCCTTCCCACATCAACAACGCTATCAATCAAATCCTTGCGTTGTTCTCGGGATAAATCATTCCCACATCAACAACGCTATCAATCAATCATCATCATTATCAGCATCAATCAATCTACTCAATCATTGGTTTTCAGCTTGATAGGGGCAATGCCTTGTTTGTTTTTGCATCATTTGTGCATGCTTGCTTATGTGTGTGTTATCTTTTCATCTTGCATTTGAATCGCATCCATATCATTCCAGCTAATATTCATATCTTGTGTGTGTTGGAATAGCTTTTTGCATTATCCTGTGCATCTAAGGTCAACACATACCTTTTTTGCATTATCCTGTGCATCAAGATAGAAGTGCTAATCCCCTAACCACAAGCGCTAAAACTAGCGCTACCCCTTGTTCAAAACTAATGTGCTAACCTAGACTTAGGTGCTAAATCATTGATTGTAAGCATTGCATGATTGTGCACAAGCGCTAAAACACCTAACCTACCCTTCTTTAGCCTCATAAGTACCCTGAAACCTAAAAAGTACAAAGTTTGGGTTAGCCGACATACCTATATGCCAGCAATGGGAGGTCTCTGGTACTCGCGAACAAGATCGGATCAGTGCTCCTCACATGGAATGCCTTGCTGTGCCATCTCTCTATCTCTTCTCTATCCAACTTAGCAAGCTCAAGGGTGCAAATGTGGCATGTCAGGCCAACTTTGGCCTATTTATAACTACCACAAGCCCTAATCCCCTATTTTTTCCCTCCCCAGGCCACAAATCATACCTGTCTTTGCCCTTTTTTCTTCTATCAACCCCAAATCATACTCAAATATCTTTTTCACCACCATCTCCTCCTTTTCAAGAGTTCACCTAAAAAAATAGTTTTTTTTGCCTGATCTTTCGAGGGGGCATCCCTCATCCATCTCCCTTCCTCCCATCAGCTAGGGTAAAATAAAAAAAATCTTTGATCTGACACCATTCCCACTTGGTCACGACGCCACATCAAAGAGGGGCAAAATGTAGACACCTGAAAATACCTTGACCATGCAAGCCACTTTCCTATATCACTAACTCCCCTTTCACCAATTAATTAAATAAAATCAATTTATTTAATTAATTTATCCTAGCCATTCATCATCCTAATCATTCACCTGTAATAAATTAAATTAATTTATTACCCTAACTTAACTATTGTCCATAATTAATTAAATAAATATCCCAATATTTATTTAATGGATTTTTCCCCTAACCTAGATTAATTAAATAAAACACACTTATTTGATTAATCCACTTAGCCTATGACTTAAACCCAACCTAATTAAATAAATATCATTTATTTAATTAGCTATCACACCCTACCTAGCCCCTAGACCCAAATTAATTAACTAAAGACTTAATTAATCTAAACCACTAATTTAGCCCTCTACTAATTTCCAACAACCATACTAATTAAGTTAATCACTTAATTAATTAACCTAAACCTCAACTATCCCATCTCACCACACCCTTTGAATAAAAAACATTTTTTTTTTAAAGGGAGTCACATGTGTCTCCACCTCACCTTTCCTCTTTCATGCAAGAGCATATTTTAATATAAATGCTCACACATGTCTTTTCCAAAAACATGCATGTGTTATTTCTCATCCCACTCACCTATAAACTCCAAATTTTTATTACGCCCTCCGATAAAATGAATTTTTAATTCATTCACATGTTTTAATCCTCATTAATTCAAAGCCTTCCCAAGGTTAATTAAAAATTCAAAAATAATGAGAGTCATCCATTAGTGTTGATCAAATCTTGGTCTTTGATCTCACGATTTCATCTCCACCCTTAGATTTCAACTTTAAACCTCCACCATTGATGTAAAATCCTCCAAAAACTCTATAAATTCAAGCTTCCTCCAAGCATTTTTCAATCAAGCCATTTTGCATCCATACTATGCCAAAATTCAGATCCAATTCTTAGCCAAATCCATTGCAAAACCCATCCTATTCCATTTGTGCTAGTCATTAGAGCAATCCACATCCATTTTGTATTGGGTAAAGCTAGGAAAATGTCTTGGGTGCACCATTTCCTCAACCTTATCAAGGAGAATGGAGGACTTCAAGTTTTGAGGTATAATGTTCTTGTTTATGCTTTCTTTTTTGTTTATTTATCTTTTAGTCTTCCCTCATCTTCACTACCTATCTTAAGTTTGACCAAACATTGCTCCTTTACTAACACCCTATGTTCTTTTTGTAACCAAGCAACTCTGTATGGTTTATGATGTTCAAGCCTTTTCATCTTGAGTTTTTCAACCATCTCTTCAAACACCAAATTATCTATACTGCTATTATCTATAACAACTTTATAGCACTTAGCTCCTGATTTGTATGTTGTTCTTAACAAATTTTTCCTTTGTATTTGTATATTTGCATATTGTAGCAAGTGACTCTCCTCTCTCACTTTCCTCTCTCTAGTTCATCCTTGAATCTTCTAAATGTCTTAGTCTCCTCATCTACCAGTACAAATCATTCTTTCCTTTATGTCCTCCTATTAGGGCTTCCTTGGCTTTGATGGAATTCAAATGCTCAACTTCCTTCTTCTCCACATTTGAAACATCTTCCCCTAAAGGGCCTACCATCACCTCCACCATATCTTTCCCTACCTCTTTTATATCCATCAACTCTATTGTTACAGTAAGAATTTATGTCACCTTTGTCCTTGTAGTAAGAATTATTTTATTCCATATTGTTGTAGTGGAATTACTTCTTCTCCTTCCTTTTGGTATATGTTACTAGCCTTAGGGTCCTCCGCATATGGCCTCCTATCACTGTGGTGAGACTTGTCTTCCTAAAACCTTATTTCTCTACCTCTCTACCAGTTCTGGCATTCTCCAAATCTTTTGCTTAGTTTCTTTTCTACGATTAAGGCCATCTTATATGCTTCCTCTATTGTCTAGATATTCAATGTATACTCAACTCTTCTTATATTGATTCTCTTAGACCATTCATGTATCTAGCCACTTTGTCTACTCCCTCATCATGGTCTCTTGAATAGACTATTAGTCTATAGAATTCTTCTATGTAATCCTTCACAATGATAACCCTTTATTTTAGATTGTGTAACTCCTTTAGTAACTCCTATTGGTAATTTATAGAAATGAACTTGGATTTGATTTTTATCATCCTATCCTACTTCCATACAATAGGTTTACCTTTTATATTTCTTTATAACTAGATTTCCTTCCACCAAATTGTGACATGGCTGCCCAACTTAGTCTTAGAAGATTTCACCCTATTTGGGTCATCAATATCTTCTTACTCAAAATGTTATTCTAAATCAATTATCCAATCTATTAATTATGTAGGATTTAGGTTACAAAAATCATTAGAAACATCTTCTCTAGTTTTCTTACCTATACTTGATATGGCTTTCAACATTCCTTCTTCCTTGTCTTTCTCTTCACTCTCACTTTTCTTGGCAAGGATGGATTCTTTTTTTTCATCACATTGATCATGTTTGGGTTTAGGGTTTCTTCTACAATCTTCCTAAAAGCATTTGTTTACTCCCGAAATAACTGCAACCCTAAACCCTAAAACATTCCCAAATCATCTAAGCCAGGGATACTCGTTCTACATGATGGGAGAGGTTTATCAACAAGTTCAAGGTGATTTTGAGTAACCTATAGGAGTGGGTTAACTCCTCTACACTTTGAGATCAACTTAAACTCAGGAGGGCTATTCCTAGGGGGATACCTGAATAGGTATTAGGTTCAAACTAGATGAACAACTAAAAATAATAGGACAACCAAACCCAAACTGTCTTCTAGGCCCCAAAGACTGTCACTGGACCTAAAACAATTGATTGTCACTAATAACCCTTATATAGCTGATAAGAGTGCACTTTCATTGATAATGGAAAGTGCAGATATGCTTGCTTGTAAGACATACAAACTAACTACTCACTTCACACATAATGAATTTGTTTTGATTTTTTAGAGTGTGGGTGATCATGGAAACTTTCAAATCGGTGCCTAATATATTGGGTTACAGAGTTCATAGTTCAACAAAAGAAAGAAAACAACAAGAGAAATGAAACATGCACTTTCTGAATATTCAGATGCAAGAAGAAACAATAATCAATGGAGAATATGCTTAATAATCCTTCATCAAGATGTAATCAGTCATCTATAATCATTAAAGAGATCATTACATAGCATGTAATGTTTTAAGAATCTGTTCATTCATCTGATTAATTGTTACAGTCATACCACTAAGTGTGACAAGATAAAACCCTAAAATAAATTCAGGATTTCTTTAAAAGATTACATAAGAAGAAGGAGAAGTCCATACACTAATAGCTGAAAACAATACAAAAATATTTCATAACCTGTGTCTTCACTGCTGAAAAACTGGAACCTTTCTGTGTTTTGAAACCCTAGAGAGAGCTCTGCACTTGACTGCCTGAAAAAAATATCCAATTGACCAACCCTTTTTACATCTTCGATTCATGCATATATAGCCTCTGATTTTTCTTGCCCTAATCCAGGTTGTAATAAATTCCCTCCTACTGGCTATGTCAGAAAATATCATGGTGAGAAAGGATGTTCATCTACCAATAATAACTGCAACAAAATATCTGGAAGGGGTAGCTGAGAAGATGAAAAATCTTTATTTTCTATCCCTGAATGTTTCTACTTCTTGCACCTGTAGTTTTCCTGCCCTCAGGATGCTTAACAGTCCTTTTAAACTATGGAGTTCTAGATCATATGGCCATGGGCCCCCGATATAACTTACAATCATCCTTTTCGCAGCCCCACTGAAGTATTGTGACATCAACCCTTTTGCTTTGTGCGAGTGCAAAAAACCCCCACGTGGACCTCCATCAACTTCCTCATTAGGAATCAACATCTTGTAAAGATTCCCCATGATCTGGCGGGAGACAATCATTCCAGAGCCTTTTATTTTTCTATGCTTCCTTTTAAAAATCTACATCCCAGAAAGTTGCCATGTGTCACGAAGAGCCATCTCTGTTTGGGCCTCATAGAAAGAATCTGAACCCTCCACGTGGCACTATGGTATAGGTGCCAAAAAGAATAGTGAGTGAAAATGTTAAGTCGCTAGGCTGGGGGTTTTTTGAACTTTCAAACCCCAAGTCAGGAGTTTGGAAGTTAGGAAAACTCCCAACTCAGTGAGAACAAAGGCTTGAAAAAGCTAGGGTCGGGGAGTCAGTATCTTAGAACTTGCTAACCACAAGTCAGGAGTTTGGAAGTTAGGAAGACTCCCGACCTCCCAACAACAAAGGCCTTGAAAAGGGTTGTCGATGAAAGGCTTGAAAAGGCTTTGAGACAAGTTGGGGAGTTCAGCATTTCGCTAACTTTTGAACCCGCCAACTTAGGTTCTAGAAATCAGAGAATCCCTAACTACAAAGGAAAATAAAAGGGGTTGGTCACTTCACGGTTTAAAAAGGCTTGAGTGAAAACTTAATTGACTGGCAACTGGGACAAATGGTCAACGAAGAAATATAATGTAAAGTAGAAAAATGACCGCAAGCCTTAAGGTTTTGAGGGAAAAGTATGAAAATCTTTTAAGGGGATTAATTCAAAACCCTAAAACTAAAACAGGTGTCAACACTGGCTCTAGTTGGGGACGTGTGCTAAGAAGTGGCACAACAATCTCTGAGCAAACCAAAACAACACAGGAACAAAAACAAAACACCATCAAGACCAAAAATGGTCATGATTACTCGATGTCAAAAATATCAGATATAACAAGGTTTTACTACAAAATTTGAAGAAAAAACATTACCTATGAGAAGAAATGTTTCAAATGCTTCCCATGAATAGGTAACTCTAGTAATTCTCCTTCCAAGCTTCTGACATAAAAGGTGTCTTGACCATCCTTCTCATCAATTTGATATGTGCCTACCCATAGTGGCTCAGACTTACCATGTTTGCCCTTGTCCTCTAATTTAGCATTCCGAAGAAGAACCAAATCACCAGTTTGAAAACATCTTTTAACCACTCTCTTGTTGAATAGATATTCTACTTGTTTCTACCTTAGCAAGTTTTTGTCATGTGCCATCCTTCTGACTTCATCCATTTCTATTAACTCATGCATTCTCAATGTCATAGCATCTCCTTCTTCTCCTATTTATTGTAGCAATTTATATACAAGAAACTCCAGTGACATTGACATTTTATCCTCCTTTCCATATACTAACTCAAAAGGACTCCTGCCTATAGCACGTTTATAGGTGATCCTCTCAACCCAAACTGCATATGTTAGCTTGTCATCCCACCTTTTCTTGTTCTCATCTAAAGTCCTCTTTAAAATTTTCACACGAGGCTCTTGTTACTGGACTCAGCTTGTCCATTACTTTGTGGATGATATGGTGATGAATGAATCAAACTTATCCCATACTTGGAACACATATTTGCAATGTCCTGAGATCTAAAACACATAACATTGTCTGCAACAATTCTAGATGGCACACCAAATCTAGTTATCAGATTGTTCAACAAAAACATAATCACTACCTTGGATGTGGCATTACGAGTTGGAATAGCCTCAACCCCCTTAGTAAAGTAATCAGTTGCCACCAATATCCATTTGTATCCATTGCTTGATCTCTCTTGGATCTCCCCTATGAAATCAATGCCCCATTGTTGAAAGGGTGCTTCAATGGTAATACTCATAAGGGGAAGGGCACCTTGAAACTTCAACTTACCTGCAAATATTTGGTAGGCATCACACTTTCTGATTTGTTTTGCAACATCTTTGAAGAGATTAGGCGACCAAAAGTCTTCTCTAATGATCTTATATGTTGTCGTTTTAGCATAAAAATGCCTATCACAAATGCCTCAGTGATATTCATCAATAACTTCCTCAAATTGTTGTTGATCTAGACATTTTAACAACAATCCCTCACGATTTCTCCACATTAAATACCTTGGATCAAGACATACCTTTGGGATTGGAGTTGAAGTGTCCTTTGTTGATTCACACTCATTCCTAGGGGGCAATGCATGTTGACCAGATAAAAGATAATATCCCTATACTATGGGTCATCTGCCAAAGCACACACATCAACAATTTGAGAGAGACTTTCTTCATTTATCTTAGCTGCCTCTAAGTTGGAATTTTCCATCAACTTAGCTAAACCTTGGCCTCTAACTAGTTTGGTGATCTGTATGTCCATGTCATATTCCTAGATCCTGTTGATCCATCTACACCTCTTTCGTGAAGCTTCCTGTTATATGAAGATATCCTTCATAGTTGTGTGTGGTACATATGCTATGATCTTGGCACCTGTGAAGTAAGATATGAAATTATTTATGGCCTTAACCAATGCATATGCATGCTTCTCCATTATGGAATAATTCAATTCAGTAGCCTATAAAGACTTGCTAAAGAATCCTATAGGCTGTTCAAATCTATCTTTATTCTTTTGAAGTAAAACAACAACAATAGTGTAAAAAGAAGCAAAAGAAAACAACTGAAGGGGTTTAGAATAATTTAGACTTATCAGTACGGGTGCCTACTTGATAGCTTCCTTAATATCCTTGAATGCTTTAGATGGTTCTTTCTCCCATATAATAGATTGCCCTTTCTTGAGCATTTTAGAAATAGCTTTACTCTTCTCTACAAAATTAGGAATAAACCTCCTAACAAAGTTGATTTGCCCAAAGAAAGACTATATTCCTTTAAGTGATTTGGGTTGGGGAATGATATCAATAGCCTTGACTCATTCTAGGTCTATCCTTACCCCCTCTTTTGACACAATGTGCCCTAGCAACTTGCCCTCTTCAACTCCAAACTGACATTTTTTGGGATTCAAAGAAATCCCATAGTCTAGGCATCTCTAAAAAATTACTTCAAGATGCTTGTAGTGCTCACCCCTTTCTTTTGAAAATGTTGTCAGGTCATCCTAATAAACTACCATGATCTCATCAATGAGACAAGCAAAATCTACATCCATAGCTCATTGAAATGTAGACCCAACATTCTTTAAACTAAATGGCATTCTTAGGTACACATAGGTTCCCCAAGGAGTGGTGAATGATGTTTTGTGTTGTTCAGACTCTTTAACCAGTACCTGGTTGTATCCAGAGAATCCATCCATCATTGACATCAACTCTGAACCAACAACCTTTTGTAATAAATGGTCCATGCCTAGGAGAGGGCAGTCATCTTTTAGGGATTTGATGTTCAAATTCCTAAAATCAACACACAACCTAATTTCCCCATTCTTCTTTCTTACTGGGACAAGGTTGGATACCCACTCAGAATGTCTAATAGGTTTTATAATGCCTCCCTCTTTCATTTTCAACATTTTTTTTTGCATCTTGGGAGCAATGGTAGGGATTTATAGGCCTCTGTTTTTTCCTAAATGGTTTTGTATCAGGTTCAAGGGGAATGGTATGCTGGAATAGATCCTCCCTATAAGCCTTAAGCTCATCATAGGACCATGCAAAACACTTCTTGATTTTTCTGAGAAAAGTAATCAGCATATGTTTCTCATGAGGTTTCAACCTTTTTCCAATCTAAAAATTCTAGGTGCCTCCCTAGTTCCAAGGTTTACACCTTCAACATTATCCTCTATAACAAGTTTACTTTTACTCTTCCATCAGTCTGAATTGTCAAATACTCTCTCTAATGCTACTAGACCTTTTGGAATAGTGTTTGTCTTTAATTGCACAACCTCTGTACCAAACATAGTTTCTTTACCATCTGTCACTTCCATCATTGGCTGTCAATCAATCAATTGATTTTCAAATTCATCCATACAATTCATAAAACTAAAAATTTGATTGGTGTCACTGAAAACCTACCAACTATAAATGTTATTAGGAATTGTTGGCCTTGTGAGTACCTCCACAACATATTGGTCATGGGGAAGATTCACTTGAAGGTCAAAATTTGAACCAATGACAGCAAGAGAATCTACTTCTTCATTTTTTGTTCTTTCAATCCATTCAATGCCAATAGCATCGAACAATTCTATTGTGTCCCAGACTGCATTTTGATACCCTCTAAGTATTTTTTATTTGGAAGCAAATATCCTTCAAATCTACTGCACAATCAATTCTAAATCACCAAGTATTCTCATACATGTGATTCCATGTTTATGAGCAATATTTAAGCCTAGCAAGAGTGCTTCATATTCAACCACATTGTTGGTGCACTAAAAATCAAGTCTAAAAGACTTGCCAAACTCATCACCATTAGGTACTATCAAGATAATGGCAGCACCTGAACCTTCCCTTGAATATGCACCATCAAAATATAGAGTCCATAAATCAATTGCACCACAAATAGGAACAATAGGGTTAGAAGGTAAAGCCTCCAAATTAAGATTATCATCATTGCAACATGCCATAAAGTGATCAATTTCAGTATCAAAGAAATTTGCATGATCATCCTCTATTTTGTATCTATCTTCTATGTGTTCATCTTCTACCTTTTGTTCCCTATACAACTTTACCTCTACACCCTATTCTAGAATAGTGGCATATGAGAGATCCATTTGAATACTTCCACCCATAGAAGCTTCCTATTTTTTTGATAGCACCATGCCCCACTTGGCTGGGCAATCTACTATGATTATGTCCATTAAAAATGACTTGTCAAGATATGTAGCTATATTGACCTCAACATCCTTGACAAGACCAATCACAGTTACCTCTCTAGAGTCCATAGCAAAGCACTTGCCACAAGACTTGGACACTTTCAATCCCAATTTATTCATTATAGACAAAGGCATAACATTACTAGAAGCACCAGAGTCAAGCATGCAGTGTGTAACAACCATCTATTTATGATCAATGTGGTGAAAAAGGGGTCAAAACTCATCTTGTTGTTAACAACAGTTGATCCCAATTATACTTCTATGATCTCATCATCACTGGGTTCAACAATAGGTTGTTTTTGTGCTTCTACAATAGTAATAAGAGACCCTACTCTATCCCTATGCTCAGGGATCCTAAGGAGTTCCACTATTGGCACAAAAATTCTAATTGGCTAAAGACTTGAGCCATGTTAATAGGGAGATAATTTGGCAAAGGAGTATCGGATGAAATAGTTATATCATTTGCAGAAGGAATATAAGGTATTACTTGAGAGGATGAGATATCCCTACCTTCTTCCTTTGTCTTCTCTTTCTCTTTTTTTGATTCCTTTTGAACTTGAGGCTGATATTGTTTATTCTAGTCTTTTGGATAGTGGACTCCTAGAATGGGTGAAGTAAAAGGTTGCACCTTTGATGTTGGGTTCTTTTGTACATATTTATGTTTTGCTGCCACAAGATGCACTAGAGGCTTCTTCTTCTCAAGCACAGTCCTCTTTGGAGCAACATTGCCTTTTTGTCCCACATCCTCCTTCTACCTCTTACTGCCATCATCTAATTTACCCTGTTTTGGTTCAACAATAGGAGACTTCTACATAGGCACTTGTCTGTTCCTCAACTGATATACCCCTTGAACTTGCAAAATGGTAGCATCTGTGAGAGCTTTTACATCCTTGTTAGAAGGTCTGGATTGTTTGTACTTCTTTTGCATGAGATCCCTCAAGTGCCCAAATCATGAGCAGGCAATTGATATCTCTTCTGACCTTCATTATGATTGTATTGGAAAACATGATCATCATCCTCATAGCTATCATAATTTACATCATGACCCATCTACTCAAACCCCTAGGTGTCGAACTGATTTATCTCCTCATAATATTCATCTCCACCCTCTTCATTAGGAAATTCCTCATCTCTGCTCATTGAATGAGCAACTGCACAGTTAGCTAGGTCATGGGGAAGGAAACACACTTGGCACCAAAGAGTATCATCTTAAAAATTTTCTTGATCCTTACTCAATGGATTAGGGGTATCCCTCTCAAGTTGTTTGAAGCTGACATGCCTAGGAGCGGCTTGTATGTTATTTTGTTGTGGTCTCTTAGACCAATCTATATTATAGAGTCTATTATGCAGTCTTTGACCTTCATTGAAATGTGTTGGAGCACCTTGAGGTGGTAGCCATTTAACATTTCTAGCAACTTTTTAAGATAGGTCTTTCATAACCCCCATAAGCGTGTCCAACTTATCTTCAGTTGTGAGGGGCTTGCTAGAAGTTGCCTTGTCTGGCTAAGAAATCTTCACATCAAATCTCTTAACATGTTTACCTGAGGTTCTCATGTTACTTTCAATATTTATAGCCACAGCATAGGCCTCCCTTAGTGTTTGGGGACTCTTGTCCCTTAAGCAATAACCAATCTTAGACTCAAAGGCACCACAGTATAAAACTAAACATGGATTCATTAGGTCTCATCTGGGGAGGTACCTTTATCATTGTCATAATGAATCTGCCATTGAAGTCAGCAACAGTTTCATTGATTCCTTTTTTGATTGTTGTGAGCTCATGGATGGCAAACTTGGGGTCAATCCTATCCCCATATTGCAGTCTAAAAACTGTCATGAATTCCTCCCTTGAGTCAATATTGTTATCAGGGAGTGCCTTGTACCATTCTTTGGCACTTTCTTCTAATGAATGCACAAACATCTTCATCATCACATCTTCATCCTCAATCTCATACTCATCTGTGATATTGATGAAGTGTCTCAAGTGTTCCTCACCAGTGACCGCATTATTACCTTAAAACCTAGGAAATTTCCCTCTAATCTCAATTGGAATGGGATTAGGAAAATTAGGTATGACAATAAAATTAAGTTTCTTATACCTTTCAACCCCCAAATGGTTGTCTCTATGGAAGAAACCTTTGTGCTTGTCTTCTGAATGGAAGTCAATCTAACATTCTAAATATTGACATGCTGTTGATTCATTTGATCTTATAGGGGCTGAGTGTGCAAATTTTGAGCATGGACATTATTTACACCCTATTGTCCTACTTGTTGTCTAGGATTGCCCTGAAAGTTATGGCCCTGCTGATTATGTTGCAGATGTTGTTGTCTTTGTTGCTGTTGGTCATTCTAGTTATTCTACAAATTATTTCCCTATTGTTGGGCATTCAAGTTTTGGTGGGCCAATTGAACAAGCTGAGCTTGTTGTTGATCAATCAAGGCCTATATCTATCTTTACCTATTTATGAGATGATCAATCAAATCTAGTTCATCTTGGATTCTTCTTTCTCTTTCTTCATCATCATGTTGTTGTTGCTGATCTCCCTCATTTGGGATAGTATCATGCTAGATTTCATTTGTTTTGGTAGGAGAACTAGGATGCCTAATATTTTGATATGTTTCTTCATTACCATAGGGCATCCCAAATGTCCTTAAGTAGGGTTCATTAGATTTATCCCTGCTTCTTTTGCCAACAACGTTTTCATTTCTCTAGACATCATACCCATCAATATTCATTATCCTACTTGTTCTAAGTATATTATCGGTAGAGTCCATAGAAGTATACTGATATTGACTTCCGAGGCCAACAAATGGATTATATTGGGTATTTCTTGAAGGTACCACACTAGGTCTTCTTTCCATGTATCTATTCCTTCTATTTCTTGTACTACTAGAGGATTCCCCATGTCCAAGTTGTCCCTAGTTTCTTCCTCTATCCATTTCAATATTCCTAAAAACTAAATTTCTGGGTTTGATCAACAGAGTCGCCACTTCCCTGTTGGGAAGAACTGTTTAACATTTTCAATATCTTAACAATTTGTACCAACTCGACCAAAAAAAAAGATCCCCGGCAACAACACCAGAAAGTGGTTACTCCCAAAATAACTACAACCCTAAACCCTAAAACATTCCCAAATCATATAAGTCAGGGATAGTCATTCTAGATGAATGGGAGAGGTTTATCAACAAGATCAAGGTGATTTTGGGTAACCTATAGGAGTGGGTTAGCTCCTCTACACTTTGAGCTCAACTTAAACTCAGGAGGGATATTCCTAGGGGGATGCCTGAATGGGTATTAGGTTCAAACCAGATGAACAACGAAAAATAACAGGACAACCAAACCCAAACTGCCTTCTAGGCCCTAAAGACTGTCACTAGACCTAAAACAATTGATTGTCACTAATAACCCCTATATAGCTGATAAGAGTGCACTTTCATTGATAATGGAAAGTGCAGATATGCTTGCTTGCAAGACATACAAACTAACTACTCACTTCACACATAATGAATTTGTTTTGATTTTTTTAGAGTGTGGGTGATCATGGAAACTTTCAGATCGGTGCCTAATATATTAGGTTACAGAGTTCACAGTTCAACAAAAGAAAGAAAACAAGAGAAATGAAACATGCACTTTCTGAATATTCAGGTGCAAGAAGAAACAAAAATCAATGGAGAATATGCTTAATAATCCTTCATCAAGATACAATCAATCATCTATAATCATTAAAGAGATCATCACATAGCATGTAATGTTTTAAGAATTTGTTCATTCATCTAATTAATGGTTACAGTCATACCACTAAGTGTGACAAGAGAAAACCCTAAAAGAAATTCAAGATTTCCTTGAAAGATTACATAAGAAGAAGGAGAAGTCCATACGCTGATAGCTGAAAACAATACAAAAATCTTTCATAACCTGTGTCTTCACTACTGAAAAACTAGAACCTTTCTATGTTTTGAAAAAATATCCAACTGACCAACCCTTTTTACATCTTCGATTCATGCATATATAGCCTTTGATTTTTCTTACCCTAATCTAGGTTGCAATAAATTCCCTCCTGCTGGCTATGTCAGAAAATATCATGGTGAGAAAGGACGTTCATCTACCAGCAATAACTGTGACAAAATATCTGGAAGGGGTAGCTGAGAAGATGAAAAATCTTTATTTTTCTACCCCTGAATGTTTCTACTTCTACACCTGCAGTTTTCCTGCCCTCAGGATGCCTAACAGTCCTTTTAAACTATGGAGTTCTACATCATACGGCCATGGGCCCCTGATATACACTATAGTCATCCTTTTCGCAGCCCCGCTGAAGTATTGTGACATCAGCCCTTTTGCTTTGTGCGAGTGCGAAAAACCCCCACGTGGAACTCCGCCCGCTTCCTTGTTAGGAATCAGCATCTCTGAAATATTCCCTGTGGGCTGGCGGGAGACAATCATTCCAGATCCTTTGATTTTTCTGTGCTTCCTTTTAAATATCTACATCCCAGAAAGCCACCACGTGTCATGAAGAGCCATCTCTATTTGAGCCTCGTAGAAAGAATCTAAACCCTCCACTTGGCATTATGGTATAGGCACCAGAAAGAATGGTGATTGAAAAGGTTATGTTGCTAGGTTGGGGGTTTTCCAAACTTTCAAACCCCAAGTCGAGAGTTTGGAAGTTAGGAAAACTCCTAACTCAACGACAACAAATGCTTGAAAAGGTCAGGGTCGGGGAGTCAGGGCATCTTAGAACTTGCTAATCACAAGTTGGGAGTTCAGAAGTTAGGAAAACTCCTGACCTCCAGACAACAAAGGCCTTCAAAAGGGTTGTTGATGAAAGGCTTGAAAAGGCCTTGAGACAAGTTGGGGAGTCAGGTATTTTGTTAACTTTCAAACCTGTCGACTTAGGTTCTAGAAATCAAAAAATCCTTGACAACAAAGGAAAATAAAAGGGGTCGGTCACTTCATGGTTTAAAAAGGCTTGAGTGAAAACTTAAGCGACCGGCAACTGGGACAAATGGTCAACAGAGAAATATTTAACATAAAGTAGACAAATGACCGCAAACCTTAAGGTTTTGAGGGAAAAGTATGAAAATCTTTTAAGGGGATTAATTCAAAACCCTAAAACTAAAATAGGTGTCAACAACATCCATCTAGATCTTCATAGCTTTTACCATCTCAAACATCTCTTTCATCCTTCCAGTGATATTTAACAATACCATGTCCTCTTTGGGGTAATATCTTGGAATTGATGTAAATTGTCTTAGGTTGGTGGTCTTTCCGTAATCAACCCTACAAATTGCCTCATAGTCGGTATTCTATTTACAAACTTCTTGTGGATTGCCTTAGTTTGGTGCTCTATTTACAAATGGTAAGTTCAAAGGGATCTTCTAGTCAACACTCTCTTGCTAAAAAATACCCTTATTTAATTCTTACAAAGTATAAAAGAAGATGAAATTCCCTTATTTAATTCTTACAAAGTATGAAAGAAGATGAAACTTTTACTAGGATAAGATATGCTTTACAAGTTCTAGGTGTTCAACCAGTTCACATTGGGCTCTATGATGTGTTTCCTCTTCTTATTATGCCCTCATTTACCCAAATCACATTATGACTCATGTCTCTAGCAATAGATCAACACTCAACTTGTTGATCTTCTCCCTATTTTGGCAAACTCATTCAAAAATTACATCAACCAGGGTCTGATACCAACTAATGCAGTCATGGTTGGAGGGTCTAATGAGAGATTATCTAAAAATGTATCCAAGTGAACAAACACATAACAAACTCAATGAAATAATAGATTAATCATAGGTTCTTTATTCATTCATAGTCACAACATCATTATAATCTATTGCAATAGGCTTCTAACATGATAGGCCTCAACTATTTGATTACACATGAATACAATCATAACATTTGAAAGATTTTACAATACAACACCATGCCAAGCTATCTTCTTTCTTCCCTAAATTTTAATGATCTTCAAGGATGTTTATATATCAACTACTATCCATAAGAGTGATCTTAGTCAACCACAAAGTGGCACCAAGATCAATGCCAAATGAAATGTGTTGTAGTTGGCCAACCATGTAGATGAATCTTCCAAATGGAATGTGGTGAAGATGAATTGATGAATCTTGATGTGGTTCATACCATAAGAACTTCTAGGCCCATTGTACCTTGATATATGTTCCTTTCTTTCTTCAAACTTTGGGAATCTATAGATAATTGTAATATCCCTTTCTTTCTTTATTTTCCAAGTATAAAGGATTCCTAGGATATTCTAGAGCTATTTTGTTCTTTCTATTTAGATAACAACAAAATACATTTCTCTTGAAACTAGATAAGTCCTAGTGTATTGTTGTCGAAATCACTTACTTGGAAAACAAGAACATTCTTAGCTAAATCAATTTTTTGCACTTACAATTTTAATGCCACTTGAATATACTTTCTACCCTATAATACAAATACATAAAACTATAATAATGGGGCACCTGAACACCCAAACAATAGATTGCAATGGTAAATCTATAAAGACAATGGAAAAACTCTTCTCCAAAATATGTGATATAATTTGATATTTTTATTGAGAATAAAATATGATTAAATGGATAATTATATAGATTGGGATTAAATATTTATTTATAAAAAGTGAGACATACTACATCAACTAGGTTCAATGGACCTTCTAGTAGTTTCTCGCACAAGCCATATAACCTTATTAATTTAATCTACCTACCACTACTTTTCTCCACTTGCATAACACCATATGACAAAATATGAGATTTTTAGATATAGAGGATAAAATTTCATACCTTGCACCTTTATGCATTTAATATACACCACATTTCACATTTCTATGTTATTAAAGGGGTCCATTCTAGAACTAACTATCTTAAATGGCCTCATGTCCTAAAATATTTTGAGTTGTGTGTCTAGGGTTGTGTATTTAAGTACATCACCCTAAGATACTTTCATAATCGATTATCAAGATAATCAATTAGCAATAGTCTCAATTTCCATCAAGCATAGTTTACTTAGCACTTTAGCATCCAAAATTACCTATTTTTTATTATGATCTTATTAAACCAACCTAGGGGGTTGATTTACGTCGAGTATTTTTCATACCTCCCTTTGTAAATAGTAGGCTCCCAACAATTCTCTTTACAACTACATGATCACATCATGTGGATTATATTATGCTCACATAATCTAGTTTGAAGCCCCAAAAATTGTATATTTCATTCATCTTTGGTATCTAATCCCAAATTTAGTTCAAGATTTTGGTTTGAATATCTTTATCACTATGTATCAATAATCAATATCTACATCTATCCAATTTCTACGTAAGTCCTAATCCATCTATCGTTTCTATCTCAAATTACTACATTCTCTATTTTTAATTAATAAACCTCAAATGTTGATCTAATTTCATATTAATTGCATGTCATCCCTTTTAGAATATCTAAATTAATTCTAGATTTAGTTTACTTCCCTTACATTTTGGTCAATTTGTAACTTTCATGTTTTTTCTTTAAGGTAGATTTTTATATTTTTTTGACTTTCAAATCTAATTACTTTGATTATTACCATCATTTTTAGATTTAATTTATCCTTTTACATATATTACCTTATCTAGGGTTTATCCCTTCATTAATTCTTACTTTGAAGATCCACCCTTGTGTGGTTTCTATTGCTAGATCTTAGTCATGGATTGCCATCAACCCTTGTTATTGTCTTCCATTCAATCTTATACCAAGGAGTTCAATATATTTTCACAATTAATTGCATTCAATAATTTGATCCTTCACGATCTCATAAATCCTTTTACCACAAGCATAGGGGCACATGTTCCACGAATGTATTGTTCCAATTTGCATCTAATTTTTAATCCTTCATGGAACTTGACATTACTTATCCTTCTATTTTGGATTCTTTCATTTCACTTTTTCATGATCTTCTTATTGATTATAATACTTCTCCTGGACTAAGGATAGTCACTTACCCTTGCATACCTTTCATTTTCATGACATGCATATGTTATGTAGGAAAAATGGGAGATGGGATGATTAGTCCTTCTTTCACTCCACACATTCAAGGACAGTTAACTGAGTTGAATCACAAATTTTGCAAGAGGATTCACCTACAGGTTGGTTGTCACTTGTAATGATAGGGAAATTTGGAAATTGATGATCAATGTGTTAATTTAAGCCCAATTATGCTCAAAACCCTAATTATGCAAAATCGTAAACAAACAGACGAATTCTGACAAATGCTCGCACACAGATGTACTAATTGAAGATCAGATGCATACCAGATTTCAAAGTTTGGCATCCTAAACAGTTGGGGGTAAAGGGACTCGCACCCACGCCCAAGGTAGGATTTTATTTGGGGGTTTCTGGACCCTTTCTGCCACTGATTATCCTTGTTCCAGAGATTTCAGGCTCTGCAAACCCAGAGGGCAAAGGGACTAGCGCCCAAGCCCTGACAATGCTCTTTTCTGCTTCTTTTCGTCAGAACTGGGATCCTTATGCTCTGCAATAGTCCTCTACAACTCCACTCTTCGCAATTTGATACCTATCACCTATAATCACAAGAAGAGGGGTTGGGGGTTGTGGTGTTTAGGAGCTTGCCTTAGTCAAGCCCCAGAATGGCATTCAAGCCTTCAAACACCGTTGTCAGATAGAGATTGTGTATCCTTGCAAGATAGAGGAACAAACAAATTGATAAATGATTGATTCAAAACACAAATAGATATCACCTCAAAGGTGTAGCTTGCATGTAGATGAAGATCTTTCACAACATGAGAAGATGAAGCCAAATCTGCAATAACAAACACAATAACAACACAAGTCTGCTTTGCCACAATGAATGCCTTGAATGCTCTAAAATCATAAGTTTGCAAAAATATCATAATCATCTTCTAGTTTACAAATGAAACCCTAAACATGCTTATATATGCATTCCCACTACAAATTTCATAATTCAAACTTAAGATGTCGGCAACAGACACCTTTTAACGGTTTTGCACTGACATTCGAATTTGGGACCCTGCCAAAATAGGGCAGGGCAAGGGCATGAGCGTCCAAGCCCTAGGACCTATTTTGGGTCAAGGTCTAAGCTCTGCAATGTCCCTCAAGCCCCATTTGATATGGGTTTCAGGCCATTTTGTCTCGAGAGTCAATTGTCACATCCATGATGAAAAACAAGGGACCCGAGAGCTAAACTTAGGAGGTAAAAGTCCTAGGGAGACATTTTACGACCTAACATTTAGCCCCCACTTTAATGTATGTATGATCTTATGACCCATACATGCATTAAAGTACAGTCAAAACATAGCAAACACACTAGGCACTTGAAGCTAATGCATACACATTAGAGAAAACACATCGTAGACACACCAATCACAATGAAGACAATAATAGGCATGCAAAAAATGGAGAAGATAGTAACAGGCATGTAAGACATGGAGAAGACAAAAGAGCAGTCATGGAGAATCAAAGTGCACGGAGAATACACAACAAGGTGAGACACCAAAACAATCAAAGTGCATGGAGCATATGTATTGTTATGATTTGTTAGCAAAGATAAGACAACATCAAAATATCACACAGAGTGATTCTACTAGCCAAGTGTGGGATATATAAATTAACCTTGTCTTCATATATGGACTAGGTCCATTTTTGCTTTGCTTGTTGAAGGGACACGCAGTCCGTATTAGTATATGTTTATTTTTGTCATCCACCGACTAGATAGAATCAATAGAAGAAGGTAAACAATAAAATGACAGAGGAGAACAAGTGTTTTAGGAACAATCACACTGGAGGATGCCCCCAGGTCATCAACCGCAATGCTATGCACCTAGGAGACAACACACAATGAAAATAAAGGAGAGGCAAGATAGAAGAATGATGAAACAAATAGAAGAATGATCACAATAGAGGCAGCCTCCTGGTATCCTTGACCTTACAAGAGTATCAAGGGTCATCCAAGGGGGCCTAAAAAACAGATAACACATCACAAGTGGAACACAACACAAGAGGCAAGGTCACAAAAATGAGCAAATGATGCTATGACATAGGTGACCACCAGGGTTAGAAATACTTACCTATTGCACAACTAAACTAGCAGTTGTTGATAAGAAAATCACCATCTTCCCAATCTTTAATGTTAGAGGAAAGAGGTACATAAGGTACAATAGCCCAGCTTTTGTCCTTATCCTTAATCTCTTTTCCTTTTATAAGTTTTTCTTTGTTTGGTTCAATGTTAGTGTTGTCGATGAGGATTGCACCCTTATGCAAAGTTGTGAAACTCTGCAATCCTTCGAAACATGGGGACAAACTCAGGCTGTGGGTGACCTATATTGAGTTTGAACCTCCAAATTATGGGTTGGTTCCCTTAAAATATTCAGTTTGAATCTATGACTTTTGGTTTGGAAAAGGGTAAAAAGGATTTTCTAAAGGTAATAAAAACTGTAAAAGTTGGTGATGCACCTAATAAAGATGGAAAAATTGCAAATTTGACTCACAATAGATCTTAGAAATCTTATCCAGACAATCCAGTTTTGGCAAAATAATCACAAAAATGTTTCTAAGGAAGGCTGGAAATTATCTTCTTTATGAAGGAAAAGAGATTTTTCACAACATGAAAGAAGAAGATTTCAGTAACACAACCTAAGACCTGTGATATCACTATGCTTAACACTTGCAAGTAAGAATGAGACAATAAGTTTAAAGGTTTTGATATTTAAACACAATAAAACTTCATCAAATCACCCATACAAGTAGCATTAAATGGAAAGACAAACACTTGATTCCAATGAAAAATAAAGGAAAATATTGCATAAAAGATAAGAAAATGGAACCTGTAACCTGATGCAATCTCTATAAAATTTGTAATCAATGAGTTACAAAACGTCTTTCTCTCTCAAAGTGTAAAGAGCAAAAAGGCAAGAACTGAAAAAATGAGTTACAAACAAACTCTGACTCTCAATGTGTGAAAGAGAAAAGAATGCAAGAACTGGAAAAAACTAAGTTTTGCTTTACAATATATAGTTTGCTCTCTCCAATAGACATGAAAAATATAACTGCAGCTAACTGCCTCTAAAAATAATCTCTCCAAAGTGATCCACAAGCAAACTGAGAAATCCCTAAAAATAAGGGTCCAAACTGCCCCAAATTGAGCAAAAATAGCTCCAAGTTGGTCCTCCCCATGTGTTTGACCAAGAAGTTGACCAAAACTCTCCAAATTGACCTCCAAATCATGCAAAAGTCTCCAAATAGCCTCAATTAACTCAACTCATCTATTTTGCATGATTTTGCATTGCAAAAATTGATGTAGGTAAATAATAAAGTAATTAGGTGTTTATTTACTTTATTATTAGTTACATTTTGTACTA
Source organism: Cunninghamia lanceolata (assembly GCA_027924645.1). Lineage (NCBI taxonomy): Eukaryota > Viridiplantae > Streptophyta > Pinopsida > Cupressales > Cupressaceae > Cunninghamia > Cunninghamia lanceolata. The sequence continues at coordinate 42,067 of BSBN01001119.1, forward strand.
TTTTTCTATGATTTTACAACTTGTGAAAAATAATAAAGTAATTTGTAAAATATTACTTTATTATTTGCTTATATTGATTTAGTTGTAAAAAACATGCATGATGGATGAAAAGAAAATAAACACCTTATCTCTCCAATTACACTTGCCTAATTTGCACAAATTTGCATGATTTAATGCAAATAGGACTTAAGAGAAAGAAAAGATCCCCTTATGACTCCATGTAAGAAATAATCTCCTAGTTGCATTTCACATGCATCAAGGCAAAATTTAACCCTTATTACTCCATTTCATTGCCAAGAAGAAAAAGAATGCATCACACCACCATATATATGCATTGTCTTCATTTATCTTGCAAATAGCTTGGTCTTCGTGCATGTTTTTGTATTTGACTTATAAATGCATTAAAAATGCATGAGGCATTAAGGCATTCGACCTATGCATGGTGTGGGAGAATCTTTGACTCTCGACCACAAGGCATTATACTTAAGGCATTTTTGACCATACCATTAATCGACCATGTAGAAAGTAAAGAGATTGAAAGTTTCTAAGGCAATAAGCCTTTCCTTCTCATGATGTCGACTTTTGACTTTATCAAAGAATCAAATGCAAACCATATTGTCAGCCCCTCCTGGGCATGATGACTAGGTATATTCAAGACTTAAAGTCTTGACCTCGGGCTTTTCAATAAGGTAATTGATTTGCATTTTTTGTGAAGTCAAAAAATGAGAAAAGGAAGACCATCGAGCAAAAAGGAAAACACAACCCTAAAACAATTTGTCACTTCTCATTTTGCATTCTCCATTTTGACTCTGCAACTTTCATTCGGTCGACTTAGGGTTTCAATTCTCTAGTTTTTCTCCTTCATTTCTATGTCTTCTCCGATCGAATCATTGGCATTTCTATGTCAAAATCAAGCACATGAATAAGGTAATCATTTTTCTCGGTCTTTTATGGCATTTTCATGTTATTTTTTGTGTCTTTTCTTCTTTGAATGGTCGCGGCTTCTATGTTGAGTGTTATCTTTATGCATTACACATTCTTTAACCAAAACTCTTTTTGTCTTTGCATCCTCATTCTCTGCAACTGTAACCTATATACTGAGAGTTTGATACAAAAAAAATGAGGTCACGGCTAAGTGTTTCTTCATGCAAGAAAACAAGGTAAGATTTGCTTTGTCTCTCCTCTAGCTTCATTTGTCTCACTGTGACTGAAAAATGACAAGGGTCTTCTGTAATGGTGAAGTGGGTATCCCTGCTTTTGAGAAAATATCATGACCATGGCATTTTCCTTGCTTCTTTGTCATTTTTGACCCTACAGATAAGAAATGATGTAATCATAGCACTAGGGTTTTGAATTTTACATCAAAGGTTTATCCATTTTGTGCATATAGAAACTTTATTGGCCACGGCCATGCCTGTGTATGACTTCTCTTTCATTTTCTCCACTGTATGTAAAAATCTCTGAGGGTTTCAAAAAATGATGAAAGCTTTCATATATTTTTGTATACATGACTCTTCTCATTTTATATTGACTATATACATAAATATTTTGAGACAAGGGTCCTAAAATATGAGAAAGTTTTGATACCTCTGGGCAATGAAGAAACTCTTGTAACCGTTCATGACATTTCTATATGCATAAGACTTATAAGTTTTAAAAAACATAAAAGGCCTAGTTGCTTTGAAAAGAAAACTCAGGCCTTTCGGGCATAGTTTGTATCTTCTTATGTCTCTTATCTTGCAATGATTTTGATGTATTCTCCTCTTTTCTCTTTTGGCTCACTGTCAAATGAACATTCAAATGTCTATATTTTTGGTGCTACCTCCTGTATGTTGTCACTTCATACATGCACTCTTTATCTAGTGTTTCTTTATATCAAAAGATGTCATGAATATTTAAACTTGTTCACATCAATTAGGAATGATTTGAACCTGCATGATATTTTCTGTAGCATGTTCTTGTTATTTTCTTGTGACTATCACTTGTCAAATCATGCATTTCATCTGATGTTTATATCTTCTACTATAGCTCCTAAACATCACATGATACAAGGTTTTGACATTCTAAAAGCATGATTGTTGTTTCTCCTATCTCCACCTGTAGCTTGGGTACTTTGATATCCTGTGGCATAAACTTTGTCAGATGTTCCTATATTTTGTATATTCTTCTCTTTTATGGTTGCCACTGTCAGATCATGCATCTTTAAATAGTTTATCTTTGACTATTATGGTCCAAAGTGACATCTAGTTTCTTAATATTGAAATGTCTTGGTCATTGGGATCTGAACATATCTTTTTGGTATGAAAGATTTTTCAATATTGTAACATTATATGATTGCCATTGATTCCTTTAAGCTATCTCCTGTATGTTGTTATGAATCATAATTTACACAAAGGATAAAGATGAATTCTGATTTGACTATAACATGGCATGCTTCATCATTTGTACCTTTCTGGAACAAGAACATTGTACCTTTTGCATACTGAAATACATATGACAGTTTGTCATTTCACAATGGGTCTTCTAGCCTATGAATCTGCATTTCATTATTTGATCATTTTGATGACAGTCTAGTATCTCTTTCTTAGTTGATCCTACATTACACCTTTTGTACTTCTATGACATCTAAGGTTTGATTTTATGATGCTTGACCTACCTAGATGACTTTGGCATGAAATATGATAGCAGTAAGGCATTCCATGATGATAGAAATAAAGAAAAGTACCTTTTCATAACTATATCTCTATGTTCAACAATTTAACAAGTTGATTCAGAACCATGATTCCTTTATGATCTACAATGAGGCAATTTGAATATGTCTGATCTGATTTAATCAATTTGTTATCCAAGTGAACATAGTTTATAAGAGCAACTACTCCTTTTCACCTTTATCATGATGATTTCACTCTTTTTGCAAACTGACTTTATGATGCATGATATTATCTTGAATGACGCATCCTATCTTTCAATCTGATATCCTTTTCAAATGATTAGAAAAGGGGAACATGCTGGGCTCAACCCTTGTGGGAGTCACATTTTCTCCACATGTTTTAACGTCTTCCAATCAGCAATATTACTTTTTCTATACCTACATAGTGAATAAACAAGTTAGCATAAAATATATCTGTTGAAGTTGATTGATCTTTCTCATGATGATCTGATTTATTGCACATGTCGATTTGACTCCTTCATATGAAAATGCATGATGCTTGCAAGTTGATATGTCTTTTGATAAAAGCATATGATAATTTTAAATATCTGGAGCTCAAATAGGACCTTCCCCAAATTTTTGCAGGTTCACTGACATGACTGGAGCTAAAGATGAAGATATGTAGACCAGTCACCAACAAGGCATCAACCTTTAAACAAAAGGCAATGATGGATATTTGATATTCTCATATGTTCTTTTCCATTTCCTTTTATCATCAGATCTATAGCTTGCATATGTTTGCATTGCTCAATTTAGTCACTCCCACGGCTTGTGTGGGACACATTTAAACATTTCTTTTAAACATGATCAGTTAATTTATCTTATGCAATTGATTTATGTATGTTTCTTTTTCAATCAATGCATAGGATAGAATAACCGAAACTGAATGTATGTTAAAAAACAGACAGTTCAAATTAATACCCTTCTTTCACACTGAAATATGATCACTTGAATAATCAAATTGTTTTCTAATTTTTGAAAGATAAAAATAGTTAGATCAACTGTCTCTCATTGACTATTTGATTTCTTGACATGGACACTCACTTGTCATGATGATTTGATAGTCCTGATTGGACTGTTGGATTATCATGACAACTAATCATTGTTTCCTCTTGTCAAGACATCAAATATTCACTGATTGCAATAACTTAAAAGTTTTCTTTTACTCCTTTTGAAACAACTACAAAATAGGTCCAACTAAATTAGGTGTGAACAAATTTTAGTAACAGTTAGGTGGAATGTTTTCTTGTTGAGGTGTATTTTGTTGGGAAAAAGATCGTCTTCTCTTCTTCCTTTCTCTTTCTTGTCTATTCCTTTTTGTTTTATTGCTTATATCTTCAAAAGTAATCTCATGATTTTCCATAGGTTTTCGTATCTCAGAGGAGGAAGCTTGTACAAATCTAATTTGTCTTGATGAAGTGCCTTGTTTTCCACGAGTACCTCCCAATCCTTGTAAGGATGACGGAGGAGGAACCTCAACATAGATTCCCTTACCTTTCGATCTAGGAAGTTCTTCTAATGCGAGTTGTTCTTCTCTTGTTTCTTGTTGAATAGAAGGTTTGGCCACTCTAGATAGAAGTTTTACTTTGTATCATCTATATGCTAAGAAAAATTGATCTCTTCGTGGCTCAGGTTCTCTATTAGGTCATGGCAAAAAAATCAAGATTAAAGTTCTTTTCCATAAGCATGGGTTGCCATGTACTACAATGAATAGTACGTACTTGTCCATGTAAGGGAATTTTATTCATTTATGAATAGTTGAGGGGATAGCCTTCATAGATTTTAGCCATGGATGTCCTAATTTTATGTGGAAGAGGTCAGATAAAGGGATGACATCAAATAATTGTTCCACGACTTTATCATATACAATAACCAATAAGGATATCTTCCCAAAGGTAGGCATGAAAGCTCCAGTAGGTGTCTTGATCATTAAATCTAAAGGTTCATAAGAATCTTGTATCAAATCATGTGAGAAAAGGAACTCTTCCATTACCACATTAGTCATGCAATTAGGATCTATAAGTGTTCCATGCACAGGAATATCTGTTACATTCACGATGATGTAAATCAATGTCTTTAAATGTTTTATCATGAGGTGTGAATACTATTTCAGGTTCAGGGGTCTTTCTTTTCAAATAAGGTCTAGGAGGGAACCTAGCATTATTGTTGTGATTAGAATCCATGTATGTTTGTAAATTTCAAGCAAACCCTAGCAATTTTAGTGTAAAAATGCAATGTAAAGGATTATAGGATGATGAATTTCTATAATTTATATCAGATCTAATGTAGAAATCAAATATTAGATGAAATGCAATGAAATTGATGCAAACTATGCCCTAATGCAAGCTTAGGATGCCAATTTTTTGTAGATTTTCAAATGCAATATGATGACAATGAATGAAAATTTGAAGTACAACACTTAGCAAGATGAAAAATGTAATAAAAACGTGGGTTCACCAAAATATTATGTAGGAAAAAGGGGGATATGGGATGATTAGTTAGATCCTCCTTTCACTACACACATTCAAGGACAGTTAACCGAATTGAATCACAATTTTTGCAAGATGATTCACTTACAGGTTTGTTATCACTTGTAATGATACATAAATTTAGAAATTGATGATTAATGTGTTAATTTAAGCCCAATTATGCTCAAAACCCTGATTATGCAAAATCGTAAACAAATAGATGAATTCTAACAAATGCTCGCACACAAAGATACTAAATGAAGATCAGATACATACTAGATTTCAAAGTTCAAAATCCTGAACAGTTGAGGGCAAAGGGACTCGCGCCCTAGCCTAAGGTAGGATTTTCTTTGGGGGTTTCTGGACTCTTTCTGCCACTGATTATCCCTGTTCTAGAGATTTCAAGCTCTGCAAACTCAGAGGGCAAAAGGACTAGTGCCCAAGCCCTAACAATGCTCTTTTCTTCTTCTTTCCATCAGATTCAGGATCCTTATGCTCTGCAACAGTCCTCTGCAACTCCACTCTTCACGATCTGATACCTATCACCTGTAATCACAAGAAGATGGGTTGGGGGTTGTGGTGTTTAGGAGCTTGCCTCGGTCAAGCCCTGGAATGGCATTCAAGCCTTCCAACACCATTGTCAAATAGAGAGTGTGTATCCTTACATGATAGAGGCAAAAACAAATTGATAAATGATTGATTCAAAACACAAATATATATCACCTCGGAGGTGTAACTCGCATGTAGATGAAGATCTTTCACAACATGAGAAGATGAAGCCAAATCTGCAATAACAAACACAATAACAACATAAGTCTGCTCTGCCACAATGAATGTCTTGAATGCTCTAAAATCATAAGTTCGCCAAAATCTCATAATCATCTTCTAGTTTAAAAATGAAACCCTAAACATGCTTATATATGCATTCCCACTACACATTTCATAATTCAAACTTAAGATGTTGGCAACGAACACCTTTTAACAATCTCCAACCAACATTCAAATTTGGGACCCCGCCAAAATAGGGCAGGGTAAGGGCACAAGTGTCCAAGTCTTGGGACCTATTTTAGGTCATGGTCTAAGCTCTGCAATGTCCCTCAAGCCCCATTTGACATGGGTTTCAGGCCATTTTGTCTCGGGAGTCAATTCTAACATGCACGATGAAAAACAAGGAACTAAGGAGCTAAAGAGCTAAACTTAGGAGGTAAAAGTCCTAGGGGGACATTTTACGACATAACAGGATAATGAGAAGCCCGTAATGCTTGTTTAAGTGGTATAGATGGTTTATTTCCTTTTTCACATGATGATGTTAGACCTAACAATAATTATATCCTTCATATAACTCGTGTTAGTCATTCCTTTACATCCCTTGATTCATGGTCTCTTGATGGTTTGTCTAGTGAGGATATTAGTGATACTTGCTTAATCAATGAACATGCTTTATTGACTCCCTCGCATGATGTTATTGATGATCCAACTTGGTTGATGTTTTTATAATGCAAACATTATTAGAGAACCGATGGTAGATCCATTTATTGGAAATGATGATGGAATCTTCCAGGTTAGATCATTTTTATCTTCATAGTATGAGCATATACATGATATTGTTACATTCAAGGAAGTGGTTTAATTCCTTTGATGTTTATTATACATCATTCCATGCTTTATGATGTTCTTTCATATACTACTTTATTATTTTTTCTACAGCATGCTTGTAAAATGATTCTAATATTTCAACCTCCATTGGCCATTCTTTAGGAGATCTTATGGCTTTATCTACATTTCATATTAATACAACATTTTTAGATACCTATAATGTATCTCCCATGGGCCATTTTATTCTTCCCACTATGAAATTTTTGAGAACTATAATGCACATGATTACCATGCATTCCCATTTACACATCCCATTGACTAATATGAGCAAACACATGGCTTAGAAATACATGAAGAGAAAAAATCTTATGATGACATCTTTGAATAATTATTTTCTCATTTGATGATGATGGTCAATTTGTTGATGATCAATACGTGGAATGTATACACATAAGGCTATAGGTCAAATCATTTATGATACATAAGCTCCTTATATTGTGTGCCATATTTTTCCATTCCTTTCCCAAACTTTAGGTCTTATCCCTACTTCATGTAGTTTTCCTTTGAACTCAAAATCACCCTCCACATTGACTTTTACCCCTCCCATTTCTATTCCTGACAATCATTCTTCTCCCATTCCCCATGTTGTTCAACCCTTTCCTACTTCTTTTATGTCCATACCTAGTTATAGCTATGCAAACCTTATGTCTCAACCTATTTACATCCCCTCTTTGGTTGTACACATTCATTTTGTTTCCACCATTCCCTCAAGATATATACTCATATAGCCTTGGTTTATCCCACTCCTTCCTTGTCTACTTTTGTGTCACCTAACCTTTTGGCCACCAACATGAGCGAGTTGCAAAAGATCAACACTTGTATCAACAATTTACAAAGGTCTCCTAGAATGGATATAATAAGTGAGTTACAACATAATCCATTGGTATGTGAAATATTGGCTTATCTATTATTGAATAGGTTTGTGGCACTTATTTTTACTATAATGTATTATGGTAGAGGAGACCCTTTAACTTAAATTTTCTCTTTTAATGCAACATGTCTAGACTACTTTTACAATGAAAAATTGATTGCAAAATTATTTGCTACTTTTATGATGAAAATTGCTTGCAAAATTATTTACTACTTTTATGATTAAAATTTTCTTGCAAAATTATTTCCAGTTAGCCTAAAGGACTATGCACTCACTTGGTTTTATAATTTACTCATGCTTCAATAAATTCCTTTAGATGCTTAGCCAATAGCCTTGTTAATCATTTCCAATACAAACAAATAAAAAATGATGCAAGGTAAGCACATGGAAATTGGGGGGCAAAAATGGGTCTTAAATGGACACTTTTTCTTGAAATCAATAAAATCTAAACTTTGACAAGTAATTTGGCATTCCCACTCTTAAAAATTTTAGATGTGATAAGAATAAGATTACTAGTGCTTGGAATCTAGTTTCTAAACTAATATTTCTTTTTAAAATGGTGGACATTAAGAGGGTCAACTGCACACACAAAGTGGTGTCACAAAAATATAACATAGCATTAGTTGCACTCCCCCATTTTTTGAGTTCTATTAAGTATTTTGTAAATCCTTTTAGTGGAAAGTTGGCTAAAATTATATAGTAATTCAGATTTTTTTTTTTTGCTAATTTTTTAATGAATATAATATTTTTATTAATTTTCAAAGTGGACACACCTTGAAAAATAGAAAATTAAGCATGCTTCCCTCCAATTTTGAGTATAATAATCATTTTTTTGAATCTATATAGGATGAAGTGTAGAATATGATTTTTTTTAATTCGGATGAGCACATCATGAGAAATGATGTAGAAAAAACAATACAACTATTTTATTCAAAAATGAAGACACTGCTAAAAGTAATTAAAGATAAAAAAAAAACTTAATATATTTAGATTTTAGAAAAATGCATGGTTAGAAAGCAAGATAGAACTTGTCGTTGTAGTGATATTTTTATAAAACATTGTCCTAAAATATGCCAACTTGGTGGAGAGCGTACTTACCATTTGTATGTTTTTTTATACTATTTGTAAAACATGAATTTGGACACACTAAATAAAGGTCCAACCCTTAAGCTCAAATATCCCAGCCAAATCCAAGCCTAAGGGCTGGGATTTCTAAGAAATTCATGCACATTATAATATAAGGTAAGAATTAAAATCGTAGTTTTCTTTGTATTTTATGTTACACCTAATTTTGCCTTCAAAATACTTAAACAAAATATAAAAAATGACATCATTATGGGTTCTGACTATATGTTTTGGTTTGCAACTATCGGCTATTAGTGTGTTGTTTGTCTACTATTGGTGGCCATCGGCTATTAGTGTATTGTTTGTCTCTTGTTGGTGGTCTATTGGTGGCCTGGCTTTCTCAACCCTTGTGGTTTTTTGTTATAGGGATCAACACCCTTATTTGCTACTTATCATAATCAAAATGGGCCCTTGCTCTGCTGGTGAAGTTGAATGGTTCCAAATGAGCCCACCAGAGATATCTCTCAGTCCTTGGCTCTTAGCTGAAGAGGTGTGCTCGCGGAGTTCATGCCCCTGCTGGCCCCTCCATAAAAAAATAAAAAATAAATATATATTTATAATTCAACCTAGATATAGTGGAGTGTATAAAAATTAAAAAGAACAGAAATTCTAGAGACAGGTGGTAAGTCCTTAAAGAGTTGACCACCGTCCCATCAATTAGATTAGGAATAAATCATTGTCCATGAGGTGGGATTTGTTCAGCAAATACAAGAAATTAAAAAGGTTCCCTTGCAAATCTTACGCATCGGAACATTAAACGCGTATACTCCAATTCCCTATTGTAAGAACACAAATCCTATGAATATATTCTTTTGGTACAATACTGAAGACGATAATCAGTTCTACTACTGTGCAATATTCATGCGCAAGTTAAATCTGCTACAAACTACCTAAAAAAAATCTGTAACTCGCTATATATCATCAACTATATTTTAGATATATTTCTATCATTTAAACAAATGTAATGGCTACTGCATCATTCCACAATACTTCCAAACCTTCAAACTATAATTACAGGCTTCACTTTCATTAGACAATATTTCAAACTTTTTCACCATCCAAAAGCTTACATTTTGATTTTCGCTATGCCAAAAGCTTACATTTTGATAGATGTTACGATGGATAGGAGAGGTTTGTAAGAACATCAGTAGTCTTTTTTACAGTCATTCTTCCCCAGATCGTATACAATAGCATTTTCCATTCACAGATTGTTATGATCTGTCTATCTGCCTGAATTCTGTTATTCCTGGCACCTGCACAAGATTCATATGGTGTCGCAGAGTGCAGGCGAGAAGGAGAGCATATTTTTCCCCAGATCGTAAAGAATTTGGTAGTTCTGCTGCTGAATATTCCCGAAGATGGAAACCCCATCATCGGACGGCATCATTGCAAGACACAATAATTTACCTCTCGTATCAGCAGAAACCATGTAGTTCTCTGGAGGCAGAACATAATCCGCCCCTTCAAAATGGAACGTCACGCTGGGAAATTTGGCGATAGAAACCTTAGCCGAAGGAACTTTATAGCAGAAATCGAGCCCAAATTGCGAACCATCGGCCGTGGTGAGCTTAATTAAGGAAGCCAATTCCTTTTTCAGAGCACCGTAGGCGATCGAGGGCAGATATGTGATAGTTGTTCCAGAGTCTATGATGAGTCCCCCTGTTCCATCCGATTGAATATCGAAAGCCCCTTTGCGAATACCGAGCAATTTGTTCCCAACACTGATTCCCTGCAAAGAAATATAGAAGTAACTCGATCCTCCATTGTTGTCCACCTGAAAAGGAGTGGACTTCACAACCCTTCCTTTCAATGCGGCCTCCTGGCCAAAGAAAATGGTACTGGATTTATTAGGGGAATTGGTGAGACAGTAGGAGAATTTGTGGGCGAGGGATTGGCCAAGCTGAGTGATTAAAGAAAGAGGGCCTCGTCCTAACCCTACAATTCCAGTCGCTTGGTCGAATCCCACGCCTTCATTGTCATGGCCGCAGCCAAACGCAACCCTAACTTGCGAAGCTTTGGCTTCCGAATTGGGCGAAGCAAAAGTGAAAGTCTCGGAGGAAAGGATTCCCGCAGTGACGGAAAGATCGCCATATGTGTAAGTATATTCGCAGCCGATGGATTTACAGGAGAATTCGGGAAGAGCTTGGGCGGAGCAGAGGGCATGAGAACAGGGGAGTTTTTTGTAAGAGGAGGAGAGAGAAGGGTCGAAAATGGGAGTGGATTGGGCGTAACAGTCTGAGCAGGGTTTGCATTGCGTCCATGTCAAATCACTTCCAGTGTCCACAATCGCCGCAATGGTTAAGGCCGGCGTGCCGATTGCCAATTTCATCACAAATTCTCCGTGGCCTCTGCTCACACTCGCTTCCAAATCTGTTGCTGCCTGGATCTTTGCCTTGCGTGCTAAGTTGAAGCTTTGTAGCCTCTGCTTGCTTCGTTCCACTGCTCTTTGCAGACGTTGTGTCCAAGAAATGTTGAGTGGAGAATCAATATGCACAAGCTCTGTTCTGAATCCATTTATGTCTACAGTATCATACTTCAATTTAGAAGAGGTTGTTGCAGATAGACAAGAAACAATGGCTATGAAAACAGTGCAGAAAAGCTTTAACACAATTCCAACTGCCATTATCTCCTGGGCTTCAAACCACCACTGCTTTGTTTCCTTTCAACGCTGTTCTTTTTAACAGGTCCTTGTAAGAGTTCTGAACAATGCTTCCTTGCTATATGTCAGAAATCTAACCTGTGTGTAGGTATATATGGGCATATTCATGTGTCTTCCTTTGAAATCGTTTTCACCAGAAAGTTTTGGTGGACGTGGTCTACTGGTATTAAAGCAGCATCTCAGTAAGAACGTGAAGGTCGGATGATAAACGAGATTTAAATGAGTGGATGCTTCACATATAGGTTTGGTACATTCTCTTTAAATATCATCAATAGTAATTTTACACTTTATTCATAATAAAAAGTGGTAAATATTTGTGTCTTATTTGTCATATAAGGTTAGTACATTCCCCTTAAAAATTGATTTTGACTCTTGAAATGGATTATATTTAATAATAATTGGCTCTATATCCAATGAGTTGTAAATTAAGTGTAGTCAAAATAAAATAGACAAAAATCAATTACATGCTCATACACATGAATAGGGTAGTTAGCAAAGACGTTGCCTTGAAATCAGCAAGTTGCACGGTCAAACCCTTTTGAATAGACAACATACACATGAATAGGGTCAGGGCTTAAATTTGACAGTTGTATAACTGTATTTAGGCATTTTTGCTGTAAAATACAATCAAAATTTTAAAAAGATTGTATCATATGAAAGGAGAGATTTTAGACAAATTGTTAAAATTTATATAAGATTATGATGATTTATATATTTAATTTTTATATGATTTACTTATACTAAGGCATGCCATAGCATTTGAAGGGCACCATTAAATAGATAATTGTCATAAAAAAATTGCTTGACAAGCAAAGCCAACTGTTAAATTTAAACCCTGAATAGGGTAGTCAGCAAAGATGTTGCCTTGAATTCAACAAGTTGCAAGGTCAAACCCTTTTGAATAGCTGGAATACACATGAATAGGGTAGTCAACAAAGATGTTGCCTTGAAATCAACAAGTTGCAGGGTCAAACCCTTTAGAATAGCCGGCATACACATGAATATGGTAGTCAACAAAGATGTTGCCTTGAAATCAACAAGTTGCACGGTCAAACCCTTTTGAATAGCCGACAATGCTAGCTGTTGTGAGGATTATAGGCCCAAGGAGATATTGGAGAATTTAGAGATTAGATGCTAATTTGTTTCATTGAAGAGTTTAAAACAAAAAAACAATGGTGGGATTTTTTTTTCTATTCTAAAATATTAAAAGCATCTAATTTTTTTCAAAAAAAATGATAATTATTTATTATCTATAAATAAGATATAAAATTGTCATTGACTTTTGATGTTAAATTGAGATAGAAAATTGTTATTGACTTTTAATGTTAAATTGTTTGATGTTTAAGTAGAATAAGAATTATAAAGCTTTAGTATATTGTTTTATAAATATGCTTTGCTTATAAAATTTCATTTAAATGCATAGGTGTGGTATTTATTGAAATAGAATATATATTTTATGTTGATTAGTTTTAATAAGAAACTATACACAATTTGTTTCAACTGTACTTTAAATAATACCTTCCAAATTGGAACAATGTAAATGTAGTGATATAAAAGTATATTTAGTTAATATGAAATTTAACAAAGTATTATCCTTCAAGGCTAATACAATTCAATAGTATTTTATAAGAGCAGTTCTTCATAACTAAAGTAAATTGAATCAAACCAACATTCAATAGAATAAGACTGTACATAACACCATGTGAGAAATGGCCTACATGATAGAGAATAGAATATTTATAGACACATCTTTAAGTATTTTAATATTCATTTGGTCACAAGATTATTACATTAAGATATTCTTCTTGTGATTATTTTCATACATGTCATTAAATCTAGGTTCTAAACATTATAACTAGTTTAATATTATATATTTACTTTATATTAATAATATGATCTTATTATGATAAATTGTCAATTTATTGTTGATATTTATGTCTGCATTTTTTATTACTTAGTTATCAATAATCTAGTCAATAAACAAGAAATATTTAGCCTTATGAGTTCAAATTAAAAAAATAAATTAATTGTAAAATAATCAACCCCAACAACAAGGGAACCTACAAATATTTAGCCTATGTTAGAAATTAATTTGATTATATGGGGACTATGGCATATGACTTAGTCTAAAATTGAATCACATCTCACGATCATATCCTTCTATCTCAACCTAGCCTAGAACTACTGCAAATTGTAAATGTCAATGCATTTGTGTCTTATACCCTATGTTTGAGATTTAGTTGTGTTTAGAGGCATAATCCAAGGCTTTCTTTGGAGGTGAGAGGATGAAGATCTTAGCTTGTTTTTGAACAAGTCTAAGGCCTATGGATTTGATGTATAATTTCATAAACATGTCAAACAAGTAATGCAATGTGAAGATGTTTGTTAATGTAGAAGTGATGCTTTAGAGTGTTGTGTAACCAAATATGCTTTCATTTAATCTTGGTGATTTCTAATTTTGAAATGATTAAAGTTTTTAGATGCATTGCTAATGACCTTGGACTATCTATAAATACATGTCTCTATAAGAGATAATATTTCCATAGTCCATAATAGTGATCAAAAGTGCTTCTAGATATAATTGGGTACAAGTTTTTTACATCAATATTTCAGATCATACTCCATGATCCGTCATTAGGATTCACTCTCTTCATCTTGATGATGGATCATCGAGTATAATCCAAAATGTTGATGCAAAAAACTCACACAATTATATCCATAAGTACTCTTGATTACATATCCTTAGTTGCTCAACTCGAGATATTTGGAATGTAAGTCAACAACATAATAACTATCTTCATGAAAGGTTGGCTTGTGAGTGAGAGGTTTGAGATTTAAATTAGATGGATTGGGCCACACCATGTAGCCTAGTCTAGGCTAGCAAGAGACCTAAAGAAACAACCTAGTCTTAACTAAGATAATGAAAACGATAATTTAACTAATAAATTCACGAATGAAGTCAATTTGTATGACAACCAAGTCAAATTACACACTACAATAATATATTTACAACTAGTGTTCAAGGAAAATGTGATGATTGGCTCATGGCATAACATTACTGCTTAGTGCTCAGCCCTTTACTTTTGTTCGTCTTTGTTTAAGACTTTGTCTTGTTAGACTTTGTGGGTGTGCCTAACTTTTTTTTGTGAATATTGTACTATTTTAATATTACTAAACAATGTTTAATATATATATATTACAAAAGCAATAAAAGATCATTAAAGAAATATGGAAAAGTGTGAAACTTCAATTTTAAAATAAAAGTTACAAATCTAAACAATTATATCATACTTTGATTTTATTATATACATTGATCTATAATCTTCAAGGAAAGAAAAAACAAAAATAAGAGTTGTTAGTGGCATAAATAAGAATACCTAAAAAATTTATGACCTATCACTATTATACAAACATCATTATTTTAGATTTAAGTATAAAATAGAATAATTTATGAGATCAAAGATAATTTAAGAGAGTATTCAATTATTTTAGCTTTTTACATCCTTTTAAAATATATTACTATTTATTTCCCCTATTTTCTCAATCTTCTCTTCTTTAAAGAAATCTTAAATAAACTACCACTAAACTATCTTTATACTTAACCCAAAAAGGAAGAAAAATACATGCACCATAATTTCTCTTACATACCAGTAAAGAGGGCAACATTCTCATGAAGATTCTCCTATATGATTGTGGAATACAAAATTTCTTGGGGCACAAGGTAGTTTTTTCCAATAGTTGAAACGTTAGTCTTGCTGGGCCTCTTAAGAAATCCAACTCCTTTATTGTGTAGGTACGGATTGCAGGCTGTAAATGCACCACGTGGCCATTTCAATAATTTTCATTTTGTTTCGCTTTAATTAGACTATTAAATTAAGAATTAATTGTTGGTCTACCCCGCGATAATGTAATGGTACATTCATATATGTCTACTTGATATCAGTGTCAAAGCAAAGTCATTCTTTTTCAAAGGTCCTAATTCTCATTATAGTTGAGAGCAATGTATAGACCATTATTAAGAAATTTACAAGTAAAGGTTAGTAATTCGGTGCATTGTCGCCATCATTTAATTATGGTAGTTGAAAGTATTGTGTAGAGATAGGTATGGGGCTTGAAAATAATGTAATATCATTATTAAGATTAGGTTTGAATAAGGTATATATAATTATTAAGAGATGAGTATTGGTATTTTTATTTTTATTTAGTATGTTAATTTTATATTTTTTTAAATAGATAGGTATGAGGTTTGAAAATAATATATATACCATTATTACAACATAGATATTATGTTTGCAGTAATGTATATATAATTATTAAGAGATAAGTATTAGTCTTTTTATTCGGTATGTTAATCAATCACTTTATTTTTAAGAGATAAGTATGAGGTGTGAAGATAATGTATATACCATTATTAAGAAATAGATATTAGGCTTGAAATAATGTATATATCATTATTAAGATAAGTATTAGTCCTCTTATTCACCATATTAACCCCATCACTCTATTTCTAAGAGATAGATATGAAGTGTGAAAATAATGTATATACCATTATTAAGAAATAGATATTAGGCTTCAATATATATATATATATATATATATATATATATATATCATTATTAAGAGAAGTATTAGTCCTCTAATTCAGTATGTTAAGCCTATTACTCCATTTTTAAGAAATAGGTATGAGATGTGAAAATAATTTATGTACCATTATTAAGAAATAGACATTATGCTTGAAATAATGTATACATCATTATTAAGAGATAAGTACTAACCCTCTTATTTAGTATGTTAACTCTATCACTCTATTATAGTTAACAATAATTTATATACTCTAATTCAGTATGTTAAGCCCATTACTCCATTTTTAAGAAATAGGTATGAGATGTGAAAATAATTTATGTACCATTATTAAGAAATAGACATTATGCTTGAAATAATGTATACATCATTATTAAGAGATAAGTACTAACCCTCTTATTTAGTATGTTAACTCTATCACTCTATTATAGTTAACAATAATTTATATACTCTAATTCAGTATGTTAAGCCCATTACTCCATTTTTAAGAAATAGGTATGAGATGTGAAAATAATTTATGTACCATTATTAAGAAATAGACATTATGCTTGAAATAATGTATACATCATTATTAAGAGATAAGTACTAACCCTCTTATTTAGTATGTTAACTCTATCACTCTATTATAGTTAACAATAATTTATATACTCTAATTCAGTATGTTAAGCCCATTACTCCATTTTTAAGAAATAGGTATGAGATGTGAAAATAATTTATGTACCATTATTAAGAAATAGACATTATGCTTGAAATAATGTATACATCATTATTAAGAGATAAGTACTAACCCTCTTATTTAGTATGTTAACTCTATCACTCTATTATAGTTAACAATAATTTATATACTCTAAAGTAAAATAACCTTTCTTTAAGTTTGATTTATGTTAATCAAATAAAATGTATACTAATATAATTAATATAAAGTGACAAATATGAAAGTAATAATTGAATAATAAATTTTAAGTTAAGAAATTAAATGTGATGGATAAAAGGTATTTAGTTTGAGAAATATTAATACAATTTTAAAGTAGATCAGTTAGAAATTAGAAATTGATCTTTTCTGACTATATTGTGCTTCAAATAAATAGTCTTTCAACTTTATTGTAGGTTGATTTCACGTATCTAGGTCATTTCTGCAAGCGTGGACCTAATTTGGTAAATTGCACAATTTTGTTCTTTGACTTACCTCAAAGTATACTCATCATTGAATGTTTTTGATTAAGTAAATAGGAAACAAGATTCCTGATCCCTATACAAAAGAAGCCCCTAGGGATAAACAAAACAAGCCCAAGACTGGCCAAAAACAACACATTAACAGTTCATAAACAACAAAAAGATCTAGAACTAGCTTAATAAAACACAACTGACTCAGAAATAGACACACAATAGAACAAAGACTAAGGGAACAACTTTCCCCAATCCTTAGTGAGTAAAGTATACATGTCATCATAATTAACCACATTCTTAGTAGCTATAACATGCTTCTTCAGCTCCAAATCCTCTAGAAGAGAGAGTTGTTGCAGACTTGTGCATGATATTAGTGTTGAACCTGGTCATGGTCTTCATGTTATCCTCCATATCCTCAAATTTGGCCTTCAACATAGCTAAATCCTTAGAGGTCTAAACACAGATCTCACAATCCTGTCGATTAATAGTAGGGGCTTGGGGTGCCTGGGGGGAATCTGCCTCCTTAGTATCAAAATATGGAGTATTCATCTCCTCGACTAGCCATTAAGGACTAGTCGTATTTAGAAATATCTATGGGAAATCACCAAATTGCAAGGGTCGTGTTCTCCTAGGTTGACCTCCATGATAGGATTGGCTTTATGTCTAAATATTTAGGGACAACAATCTTTAGACAAGTAGATATTATAGAATGATGATGCAAACTTAGATTCATTTTAGTGCTCCAATTAGAGTGTTCCTAGCATGATTCTCCTTAATAAATGTAAATGATAACCAAATATGATAGGATGATAAATGAATGCATATAAATACGAATACATAGCAATAAATCATGCTAAAAATGTACAAAGTCATCTCAAGGTGGGAAATTAATTTGATTATATGGGGACTATGGCATATGACTTAGTCTAAAATTGAAAGAAATGGGCAAGTGCCTACCAAATTTGAAAATTAAAAATTAAAAAATTAGGGATCAAATTCATGGTTGTGGGATCAATTTCATGTCTATGGGATTAACTAGGACAAGGTAGTAGTAGGATCAAGGTGGGGAGTAAATGTCTAGAGCATGGGGCACAATAGTAAGCACAATAAATGTTAAATATGTGGAAATATGTGTGGATGTAGATAAGATGGATTCAAGTGTGGGATAATGTTTAAATGGGCATGAGTAATTGTTTAGTGTGAGAAAGGTGATTGATGAGACTAGCATGCACACTAGATCAAACCCTCTTTCACAATAACATTCAAGGACAAGACTAAGCCAAATCACTACCAAATAGAGGTGGACTTAGCTACAGATCTTATACTGAAGAGTGATATGGAAAGATCTGATTTAATCAAGCCTTTATCAAACCCTAGGTCAATCAATGCATGAAACCCTAAATTTACAAAGATCTGATTATAACAGAAAATGTACAGTAGATAACTAGAAACTAATTGCACAAGAATGATCAAGAACATATCAGAACCTGTGTCCCGGAAGTGGGAGTGTTAGAGGACTATTTCAAAACCACCCAAGTCCTTAACAGTTGAATCTGTCAGAACTGTAAACTAGAAAATCACTGTAGAGACTACCCTGATGCCAGATCTAATGTCAAAAAGGGAAGGAAGACTAGGGCGGTGGCACCCAAGTCTTCTGTAGGGGAATATTCCTGAACTATTGCCAGATCTTGAAACCCTGATCCTTACTCAGTCTTCCTATATCTTCACTTTTCTAGATCTTGCACCTGTAACTTGCACACAAGAATAAGAGAAGGGGTTTGGGAGTTATGGTGTTTAGGGACTTGCCTCAGTCAAATCTTAGGATAGCATTCAAGCTTTCCAACACCATTGTTTGATAAAGAGAGTGTGCCCTTGCAGGGCAATGGCTAAACATAAATCAATGAGATGAAATCAAATGATGATGAAAAATAATGATATCACCTATGTGATGAAACCCTTAGGAAGATGAATTCTCTTCAACTCATAAGGAGAGATAGATGATAACTTCAAAACCTACAACAACACACAATGACAATACAAATCTGCTCTAGAATCACAATGAATGTTTTGAATGCTCTTTTCTCTAATGCTTCAAGTTATCTCTATCTAGGTTCATAATGAATTCAACAATACACTTATATATGCTTTCCCGCTAACATTCGTCAAATTAAACCAAAAGAATTGACAAGGAGAAACCATTTAAAGGTCTTATGTCGACATGTAATTAAATCTATCCCAACCAATCTGGAGAGACTTGGGCAATGGTGCCCAAGTCTTAAGGCTCCTTTTAGGTCCGAGGTAAGATTTTAAACATGGGCCCCTTATTCCCAATTTACATTGGTTTCGAGAAATTTTGCATCGGGATGAATATTTAGAATGTATAATGTTAACACGGGGACCTAGGAGCTAAACAAGGAGGTAAAAAGACATGTGTCCACTTTTTAATCCATAACATTTAGCCCCCACTTTAATGTGCATATGATCTTACGATTAGTATGTGCATTAAAGTATGTTTGAAGCACATCAGACACTAGAGCGAAGAAACACCCTAAGATTGAAGGACCATTTCTAGCCCCCAAGCTTAGGAAAACACAAGAAAATACTTTACAATCATGCAAAACACTGAGAAGACAGTAAGGAAGCACACAATACATGAAGAAGACAATAAAACACATAATACATAGAGAAGTCATGAACAAAGTCACGTAATACACAAGGCATACACAAAGAGAAAACATGATTAAACAATTATATATAAAACCCTAACTAGGCAATGGGGGAGCTCATCGCTACACACCGCCATCAAAAGTACACAAAACACATAGCGTGAAGGGAGCTCACCACTACGTGCCGCCACAAAGCATGCAAGACACTGCGTGGGGGAGCTCATCACTACGCACTTCCACTAAAATGTGGAATACATGCAAGGAAGACACACAAAAAACACACGGAATACATGAGCATCGTAGAGTATGTCATCGACACACTATACGTCTTATACAAAGCAGATACGGGCAATAGGGAGGAGCTCATCGCTACGCTCCACTATCTAAGACACGCCAAACACACCTGACGGTTGAGCTATGCTACCACAATTGCCAAAGACATGCTTAAGGGTGAATAACTCAAGATCCAACCTCGCCTTCGTAGAGGACTTTTAAAAGGATGTGCAACCACTCAAGGGAATATACACAATCTCGCCTTATGTAGAAGGGCTTTCAAAATACAACCCCACCTACATCGCGCAGATGCCTTATGGTGAAAAGGAAGCATGTGCATAAAGTATACAACCCCACATGCATCGCAGAGATGCCTTACAATGAAAAGGGAGTATACACAAAATAAAACAAAGTACACAACTCCACCTGCATCGCGAAGACGCCTTAAGGTGAAAAGGAAGCATACACCACACACAATGTCTAAGATATCTAAGCATTTACCACAATATATGCCCCCACCTTAAAGTGGTTGATCTCGCTTGCTAGTATCAAACACATT
The DNA here is from genome assembly GCA_027924645.1 of Cunninghamia lanceolata. Classification (NCBI taxonomy): domain Eukaryota; kingdom Viridiplantae; phylum Streptophyta; class Pinopsida; order Cupressales; family Cupressaceae; genus Cunninghamia; species Cunninghamia lanceolata. The sequence continues at coordinate 62,802 of BSBN01001119.1, forward strand.
TAAGGTAAAGTTGAAAACACGCAAGGGAACAAGAGCTTTCGCAAAGCTCGTGCCCCAAAGTGACATGTGCTTGAAACTGCTAATTGTTCCCAACAATGACAATAGAAACACATTAGTATTATATGCTAACAATTAACAAACTTCAATTAGAAAATCTTAGCTAAGTTAACAACCAAATCATCTCATGAAACTTATACAGAAATCATTTAACATGTCACTTAATAAACCAAGGCTACACTTACAGGTTCGGAACCAAGTATAGACGTAAAGTTATACTTCAAGTATCTCAGAACCAAGTGTAGCTACAAGCCTGTGAAATATAAAAACATTCCAAAGTGCCTAGAAGCAGGTTTAGAGTATTGCAAAGGTTTGTTACAATAATTTCACAACATGATACATGATCACATTGTTGAACACCCAAAATACTGAGAGGGGGGTGAATTAGTATTCTATTAAACCATTCACTTATTGAACCATTAATCCATTTGCCACATTTAATAACAGTAAAGAAAATCAAGCATAGAAAGCACAACCATAAACCATAACACATTAACACCAGGATTTTTACATGGAAAACCCAAAAAGGGAAAAACCACGGTGATTGTTAGCTCACAATATATTATGTAGTAACAATACCAAATTACAAAGAGGCTCTCTACCAAAGGGCTTACTGCCCAAGGCTCACTACCCAAAAGAAATGCTCACTACAAAATAGGCTCACTGCCAAGAGAAAAGAAAGAGAGAATGAGTGGCTCACTGCCAAAATGAATTGTTGTAATTGCATCTACAAATGCATGGGGTACAACTCCAATGAAGCATAATTTATATTGTCTCAAAACTCTTCATCCCGATCTACTCTGTCACACTGCTCTTCATAAAATTTATTCTCAAACACTTGTCACATTGATTGGATCATAGAACTTCATGCATGTCGTACGCATTCACATATATTCGCATCACACACTTCAAACACCAAAGTGAATCTCATATATATACCCGCAACACTTACAAACTTCAAATTAGGTCTGCCTGCTAGGATGAAATGTGTAGTCATACAATGTGTAGCTTGTCAGCCTAAAGCATTTACCAAAATACTTTATAGACCAAAAAAATACTTGAAATACATTCTTCTATGTCGACTCATACTATAGGATCACTTAGGATATGATTCCGATCACTAGATTCTTCCGCACACATATCCCAATATCAGGTCAGCTTTATAAACTGACTGTCATAGACTCAGATCAAATGTCAGATCATAACTTCTAATGCAGTACACAAAACTTCTTCAAATTCACAACTAAGACTCTTTAGGCATCCCCTAGCTTATCCTTAGAACTGCAGAGCATAATATTAACATGCGGCAAAATACAGACTATCAGAACATAGACTCTATCACTATCAAACATTGTCAAAGCATGTTGTGATACTTAAGTCCTCATAACTATCTTACCGGTGGACTTCAGACTCTACAACTTTGGATTTAGAGACTTCAGACATGTTTTTACAACACCTCAAAACCGCATAGAAAAATATTTTTTATCAAAGAAATGCAGACCAAATCAAACTGACATTCTGTCTTGTTTAAGACCATTCTCTGCTAAGCTGGACTTATGCTTCTTGAAACTATACTTCCAGAGATTATCAAAAGGTGAAACTTTGGATTTGGGATCATCTAAGGATTAGTAACATCTTACTAGAACCACAAGACAAGATCTTCAACTGCAGACTAATGTTGATCATATTACTATCTCTCTGTAGTCATCTCAGTACTCTGCCAACACTTAGCCAAAATGTCTAAGTCTTCTTTTTGGACCAGAGTTCTCTATACACATGACTTCATGAGGATTACTGTAACCTCACAACCCTTCTAAATTCTTGTTTCCATTAATGAAAATACTAATCAAACATCATGCCCAGCCAATCCTCATCATACCAACAGTGTTTTCATCAATGATGTTTGCCAAGTTGCCAACACACATCACAACACAAAGTGATTCTACTAGTCAAGCGTCAGTAACATATTAACCCCATCTTCATATATGGACCAGGTCCATTTTTTGTTTTCTTGTTGTAGGGACACACAGTCCTTATCAATGTTTATTTATTATCGTCATCCGCCGACTAGTAGATCCACGGAAGAATGAAAACATGAAAAATGAGAGAGGAGACAAAAGTGACTTATGTTTACGTGGGAAGATTCCCCCTAGACAACTTCCACAATGTTATGCCCCCAAGGCACCACACACAACAATTGCAATAAGAGAGAGGAGAATATAAGAATAGAGAAACAAATAGAAGTATCACAAGGAGACGATCTCCTTGTATCCTTGACCTTACAAGAGTATCAAGGGTCATCCAAGGAGACCTAAACAACATTTAACACTACACGAGGGAACACAACACAAAAACATAAATGCCTAGGAGGAGGCCACTCTTGAGAGCAACTCGAAGAAGTGCTACATCAAGTGTGGCTCAATGAGGGAGAAATACTTACCTACTAGCCATTGTCCTTAATCACATCATCTTCTTCCCAGTCTTGATCTTCATCTTTGTTTACCATCAAGGGTTCATGATTTTCCATATTCTTTGGCATTTCTGAAGAGGAAACCGGTACAACATTGATTTTATGATTTTGTGATAGATAACTTCGCTCTTGATGGTTTTCTCCCGATCCTTGTAAGGATGGCGGGAGAGGAACCTTGGAAAAAATTCCCTTTCCTTTTGGTTGAGGTGGTGTTGGAGTACCTTAAACTGTGATCACTGGTTTGAAGTGAGGAGGTGCATTAGGTGCCTCATGCACAATGATTTTAGGAACATTAGTACACTTATCCACTATCCCCTTAGTGGCTGGAATAATTATATTAATGACGATTGAATTAACTTTGTTTTCACTTTGATTTAGCTCGACATCCATCCCCAAAGGATTTAATGTGAGAGATCTTTCTTTATCCACCAATGCTTTATCTTTTGAAGGGAGAGCATTGGAACGAAGGGAAGGCAAAGTGTCGTTAAGAGAATTGTTGATGATTGTATCTTTAGTGATATCCAAGGGGTTTGAACATGCAACAAAAGGAGAACTATCCATGGTCTTCACATCTTTAGAGATATCCAAGGCACATGGGCATTCAAACAAAGGAGGAAGATCAAGGGTCTTCACTTCCTTAGTGATATCCAATGTACTTGAACATTTGATCAAAGGTGGGAGATCCATAGGATGACCCATAGAAGCCTCATGTATTACATTATTAATAAAGATTTAAGATTATTAGATGAACGCCCATTATCTATCCATGGATGAACCTTCATAAGAGGAGGTTATTCATTCACTAATGTTTTATCCTTTGAGGGGAGAGTATTAGAATGAAGGGAGGGTATACTGATGTTCAGGGATGTGTCAACGATTTCATCTTCTTGTGCCAAAATGTCCTCATAAGTGGGAACACTTTTGGGAGAGGGATCCAAATAATGGGGTGAAATAGGCAAAGCTAGCTCACCATCACATGTATTAGAGAGTAGATCCATGGAATTATCATGATTTGTAGTAGAACTAAAAGAAGAACCACCGTAATCATCTTTCTCATGGCTATTCATGGAGATGAACTCAGTGAGATCTTCTAATATCAAAGGATATATGCTCATGAGAATTGTAAGACTATCAAAATCAGATATATAACAAAGGATTTCATATATGGAACACATAGATACATCAATATCAGACATGGATGCTATGTGATCTAAAACATGAGGATGCATATTAGTGAATTTTTTTAAACTTTCAAAGTCTATAATGTATGCAAACAAAGATTCCAAAGATGAATAACAAGAAGCATCCATAATGAAATGAGAATGTGATATGGAATAGCAATGTATAATCAGATTTATACATTAATTGAGTATCACCAATATGAGAGACTTTTGTACACCAAGACGCTAGTTTGAGGAAACTGAGTTTTTGAAGCTTTTTGCAAAGATCAAAAACACACTAGTGTCACTACAAACAAAGTGATTATGATGTTAAAGGTGTTGCACAAAAATGTAATACAAGTAGCTTTAAGATTTCTTGTAAGGATATGTAAAAGAGATGTCGAACTTCTTATGTTCAAATACACAATGTGTAATTACAAATGTATGAATTTTCAAATCTATGATGTGAAATGATACAAAATTTTCAAATCAAGGATATGAAATAATGTAAGATTATTATGGAAAATCAGATTTAATGAATATTTGTTGTCACTAATATGATCATGCAAGAGAATTTTTGAAACCCTAATGCAAAATTTTACCAAAAATGCAAGATTAAATATACACTTTTTCCAAGTTCGTGCAAGATTTTCAATTGAATGTTGATAAATATGCAATGAAATCAATGCAATATCTTATTTGAACAATCAGCAAGATGCAAATGCTCGAAGCTATGAGTTCACCAAAATGTTTAGTGTGAGAAAGATGAATGATGAAACTAGCATGCACACTAGATCAAACCCTCTTTCACAATAATATTCAAGGACAAGACCAAGCCAAATCACTACCAAATGGAGGTGGAATTAGCTACAGATCTTGTACTCATGAGTGATATGGCAAGATCTAATTTAATCAATCCTTTTATCAAACCCTAGGTGAATCAATGCATGCAATCCTAGATTTATAAAGATCTGATTATAATAGAAAATCTACAACAAATAACCAAAAACCAATTGCATAAGAATGATCAGGAAGATATTAGAACCTGTGTCCCAGAAGCAGGAGTATTGCAGGACTATTTCAAGACCACCCAAGTCCTGAACAATTCAATATGTTGGAACTGTAAGCTGGAAAATTGTTGCAGAGACTGCCCTGATGCCAAATTTGATGTCAAAAAGGGCAGGAAGACTAGAGCGGTGGTACCCAAATCTTCTGTAGGGGAATATTCTCAAATTGCTGTCGAATCCTGTAACCCTGATCCTTGCTCAGTCTTCCTGTATCTTCACTTTTTTAGATCTTGCACTTGTAACCTACACACAAGAAGAAGAGAAGGGGTTTGGGGGTTATGGTGTTTAGGGACTTGCCTCAGTCAGATCCCAGGATAACATTCAAGCTTCCAAACACCGTTGTTTGATAAAGAGAGCATGCCATTGCAGGGCAAAGGCTAAACATAAATCAATGAGATGAAATCAAATGATAATGAACAATAATGATATCACCTATGTGATGAAACCCTTAGGAGGATGAATGCTCTTCAACTCATAAGGAGAGATAGATGATAACTTCAAAACCTACAACAACACACAATGACAATACAAATCTTCTCTGGAATCACAATGAATGCTTTGAATGCTCTTTTCTCCAATACTTCAAGTTAGCTATCTATATCTAGGTTCATAATGAATTCAAAAACACACTTATATATGTTTTCCCGCTAACATTCGTCAAATTAAACCAAAAGAGCCAACAAGGAGAAACCTTTTTAAAAGTCTTATGCTGACATGTAATTAAATCTATCCCGACCAATGAGGAGAGACTTGGGTGGTGGTGCCCAAGTCTTAAGGATCCTTTTAGGTTTGGGGTAAGATTAAACATGGGCCCCTTATTCCCAATTTACATTAGTTTCGGGCAATTTTACATCAAGATGAATATTTAGAATGTATAATGTTAACACGGGCACCTAGGAGCTAAACAAAGAGGTAAAAAGACATGTGTCCAATTTTTACTCCATAATAGTAATTACATGTGTGAATGAGCCCAAATTTGCACAAGAGCGTGTCATTTATCAATATGTAATTATATTAATTCATTCCATCAAAATGGGCCCAAAATAAATGGGAATTGGCATGGGTATATAAATTTCACCAGTATAATACTATTATTGAAAGATTTCTATGTATTAGGCTTATAGTTCACCATATTGCCTCAATCACTCAATTATAGTTGAGAACAATGTATACACCATTATTAAGAGATGTCTAAGTATAAGGCATGTAATTTGATATGTTTCCACCACCGTTAGAACTAATTATAATAGTTTTTTAGAAATAATTATATTAGTATTGATTCAATTTGTATGAACCATATTTTAAAGTAGAGGTTTACAAGAATTTATCTTCACAAACATAAATGATTCACTTAGCCATAAGTCAAATCTAAGTGATGTTCTCAAGAGTGAAGCACCAAGATTTTGAGAGGTTCATTTAGATTACTACATTACCTAAAACATGTTTATTATATGATATGAAACATTCATTGTGGGGAGCCCTAGTTCTTTTATTTTTAATTGAAGTTAGTAGTAAAAGTTGTAGCCACATCATAGAAGCCAATAAAACCAAAACAAATTACAAGCACTCCTATGTGCTAGTCAATTGAAGTATATCATGTGTTCCTTATATACATCATTAATAAACTTAAAAATATAAACTATGTAATTGGGTAAGTGCAAGAAGCTGGGGGTTAATTGAGGGGGAAAATGTGGGGCAAAAATTGTTGAAGCAAATGAATATTTGTTTCGTAAAAATTGTACACCCACATTTTAAAAATAGATATCCATTTTGGTTTGGAGATCTACACCTAAGTGGGTATCCATTTGATGTAGTCATAGTAGGAGGATCCAATGAAGGACTAACTGGTTGTGTAACCAACACCAATAAACACATACACAAAACAAAAGCCCACAATAAAATAACACAAGATATAGCTTTGGGAAAACCCTCAAAGAGGGAAAAAACCCAACCTCCAAAAGATTCCTCATTAGATTATTAAATTCTCAAACAAGTTACATTTTTTTGCAATGGTATATATGCTAGGCTGCAACCAAATGACAACTAAAACCCATAATATCCTTATCCTCAAACTCTGTCCTAAACCCTCATACTCATGCTTACGCTAAGACCTCCAACTCCTACTAAAATTTTCTTTACTTCTTTTGATGATTTCAAATGATCATGGGCAACCAATATATGTCAATCTCCAACCTCCTTAATGATCTATGTTAGCTTCAAGGAAGTGCAAAGTTCAATACTCCTTGAAACGTGTAGTTGTTAATGTAAGATAATTTATCAAACCAAACCAAAACAATGGAAAATAAATTTGTGGGGTGCCCAATGTTTGATCCCATGGGTCCAATAAGTCTTCACATGTCCTTGATTTTCACAAACTTTAAATTCTTTGGTGCCAATAGTAAATTTGTAACTGTGGTAGTTTATCAGTTTGATATAGGTTCACAACCCAAATAAGTCATTACATGAATCTAATTCTCCTCAAATATGGATATGACCTCAACATATTCTTCTAGAATGTTATACCATTTAACTACAAGACTCAAACACAAAATGTGAAAAAATACAGTGACTCCTACAACTGACTAATGAATTAAAACTACAAATAAACAAATCAAGTGAATGTTAGCAATGTAGGATTACTTTGCTCCCCTAAGGATGATCCTACATCAGACACCCCAAGTAAATTGAAAAGTGAGTCCCTCACTTTCTAGTGACTAGAGGGATACCTAGTTGGTTTACCTCAGCCCTGGAAATATAGCTTGAGTCTTCTTTTGGCCTTCCTTGCCATTTCACCAAATACTCCTCATATTGTTTGTTCCTAGTGCTTTTTCCAATTCTACTATCTAATATCTCCTTGATCTCTTCTTTTAGTTGTGGCAGTATGGAGTTTTTCCCAAGATCCTTTGTACTACTCCCTTTTGTGTTCCCCTCATGATATTGATACAAGTGTGCAATAGTGAATCGTAGAGATATAGCTAATCCTTCTAGTAGCTCTACCTCAAATGCATTTACCAAGTCAAACCTCTTTTTAATTTTACAAGAACAAAACTTCTTCATCCTTAGTTTATTATATGTCCTGATTGGAAACCTTTCCTTTCTAAGGTATACCATCACTTCATCTCCTACCTCAAAATCTTTGTGTCTTCTAGTTTTGTCAACCTCTTGTTTGTACTTGTCATTCATCTTCTCCAAGTGGTTTATTACCTCCTCATGCACCTTCTTCATGTTTTCAAAAGACTCTTCTACCTCCAAACTCCTCATATTTTTTGTTGTTGTCCCTTAGTTTCAATACACTTTGGATTGTTTCCATTCACAATCTAAAATGGTGTCTTTCCAATACTCCTATTCACTAAATTGTTGTATGCAGATTAGACCTGCGATAAGACCATGCCCCAATATCTCACCTTTTCTCCAACCAAGCATCTTAGTAAGTTACCCAAGCTCATGTTCACTACTTTTGTATGCCCATTAGTCTATGAATGGTGTTACGCCAAAAAATGCACCCTTAGGGGCTTTTTCCTCTTAAGGTTTAGCTCTCAGGTCTTTAGGTTGCATTTAGAGCATCTTGCATGATAATTCAGACTCCCAATGAGAAACCCCTTGGGTCTTGTAACAAATAGGACCTAGGGGGCTATTTTGATGATCCCGAAACAAAGACAGGGGGTGGACTTGGGCACTAGCGCCCTAGTCCAGCCCTATTTTGGGTCTACCCTAAATTCAAATGTTGGGTTTGTAACCGTTATTTGGGTCCCAGGCTGACATCATAAGTTTTAATTATAAATTTCTTGGTGGGAATCTTAGTTGCATATATACGTATATGTACGTTATCATTTAGAAACTAGAAGAAGTTTATGATTGTGATCTATTGGCATACTTGTGATTTTTATTGTGTTGCAGAGCAGAGCATTGTTATTGAGTTTGTTTTTGCGGGTTGGATTACATCTTCTCCTCGTGGCATTGAAGAGCATCTTCCTTTCATGAGAACTTCATAATCAAAGTGACATCTATTGTGTTTTCAATCATTATCATTTGGATTTTTGCCTCTATCCTGCAGGGATACGCGCTCTCATCTGACAACGGTGTTTGAAAGACTTGAATGTCTCTCTGGGGCTTGACTGAGGCAAGCCTCTAAACACCATAACCCCTTCCCATTCTCCTTGTGATTCTAGGTTACAGGTATTAGATCTGGAGAAAGTGGAGTTACAGGAAGGATTGGAGGACAGTGTAGATTTGGGATCTGAAAAGAAGCGGACATTGTGCAAGATTTCAGGAATGGGCACCATCAACATTGTCCTCTGCATCTAAATTGCCAGAAATTGAAGGTACAATAGAGATCAGTGTCAGAAGGAGATCATGATTCCACAGAAAAACTTGTACCTTGGACTTGGGTGCCATCACCATTGTCCTCGACATTTCCTTTCTCCAAACTGTGAAAACTAGTGAGTTAAGGCTCTCTGCCCTTTGTCTTATTTCAATAGCATATTCGTAATTTGTAGATTTACTTATTATTTTTGTTAAATAAGGGTTCAAGAGCATTAAAGCATTAATTAGAGACATTGTGTGATAACTTCTGAATTTCCTAGCTTTCCTTGTGGTAATCCAACCTGATAGATGATTCTCCTCTTGAGTGGAGAAGCAACTCGGTTGAAAAGCCCTTGGAATGTTTAGTGGAAAGGAGGATTCAAACTAAAACCCCCATATAACAACCAAATCAACAACCAACCAAACCCTCTTTTCCACCTCCCAAACATTTTGGTGAACCCATGTTTTTGAACTTTTTGGCACCTTTCTAAGTTTTGTTTGATAAATTTTCATCCATTCATCTTATTGCATTTGAAATCTTACAAAAAATTGAAAATTTTGAAAAACTTGCAAAAATTGGCATATTAGGCTTGCATTTTTGTAAAATTTGGAATAATTGGCATTCAAATTCATTTAATTTCTGTTATTTTCATTAGATATGATTTAATTCATATAAATTCATCATTTACACTTCATTTGCATTGCATTTTCATGCTTCATTTGTCAAAAAATTGCTTGAAATTGTGCATTTTTCATGAAAACCTAGTTTTGCATTAACTAGGGTTTGTAGTTAAAATCTTGGTTCAGATTTTACTACCATTTTAAAACACTCATTAGGACTGATTTCTAATAGTAGTGTTGCATCATAGTGGTCTTCTTGCAAAATATCATGTCTAGGGTTTAAAAACCTTGCATTTTCACTCGATTTGACCTTATCATCTCTCTAGATTTGTATCATAGGCATGTTGTAAGGGATTTTGCTGCACTAATTAGTTGTTACTAGGGTTATTATCTTCTTCCCCTTCTCAAATTCCTTACAACACCCTTTCGTTTAGGCCTTTTCATGGAAAATTATTGAAAAAGTGCATATTTTAGCTATATTTTCACTGGGTTTTGACTTGTCATCACTCTAGGTTTGCCTTAAAAGCGTGTTGTGAAAGATATTTTTGCATCATTGGGCTGTTATTAGGCATATCATTTTCTGTTCCTACTTAAAATCATTACAACACCTCTTCTTTCATTCGTTTGCATTGAGAAAAGTTGAAAAATCAAGCATTTTAGGTCATCTTTACACATAGTTTTGCATTTACTTTTTGCACGTCTTGTCTTATTAGATCTTATTGAACATTGATGTTACAATAAATTTCATTATGGCATATTCATCTCATTGTTCTTTGGTATCTTTACATGCATATGTCAAAAAATTTGAGACTTTCTACAAATTTCTTAATATGATCCTCATGTTCTCACTTATATACAAGCTATGTATCACAAGGATATATTTAAATGCTTTTCATTTGAAATCCTTGACTATGTATCTGATTTTGACAACTTTATATCTCTCATAAATGCATACCCTTCGGTAGTAGAAGATTTATCAAAACACATTGAAAATGATGAGTGTGAAAATTCTCTTAATGCTTTGGAACTAATGGCTAAAACATATGATGATGATGATGATGATGATTCCATAGGTTATCCTACTTCTCCTTTAGGAATAGAAGTTGGGTATAATCAAGAGGAAAACAATGTTAATTCAATATTCACCAATAGACTTTGTAACAATATTCCTAATATGGTTGTGCGGGGGCCACCTAGTGCACATTCTTACTTAAAACTAATTATAACAGTTCGAGGACCACCTCGACCTAAGGATTACATCTACAAATATGCACAACAAATTTCTCAACCAAGTCAAGGTGTTCAAAATGTGTTACAACAACCACACCACAATATAGTTTCTCACACATACAACACCTGTAATAACAAGAAAAATAAGCAAGCACTACATGTGCCTGTCACTCTTCCATGTTCTCAACCTATGCTCCCTCCACCACCTTGTCTTACTCATAAAAGTGGTCAAGAATATGATCTTGTTGAGCAGCTTCATGCTACTCTGGCTAAGATCTCTCTTTGGGATTTAATACAAACTTCACCTACATACCATGGCATGCTCCAAGAAGATTTACAAAACGTGATTGTACCACCCACTGCTAAGCCGACTGATGTAGCAGCTGTGTTGAATAATATAAATGCGACAAAAGCGGATATTCTCTTTCAACCACATGAAATACCATCAAAAAAAGATGAATATGATCCACTTATGATCGTTGTCACAATAAATAAAAAGTTGATAAAACAAGTTATGATTGACAATGGATCAGCTCTTAATGTCTATGGCATTGACCTACTACATAAAATCGATATTGACAAATCTTTAATCAAGTCGGATAAGACTAACATCCATGGTTTTGATAATAAAAGTAGCCCATCTATAAGCACTATAATTCTACGTATAATGGTTGGGCCAGTGACATTAGATACTATTTTTCATGTTATGCCAAGGGGTTCTCTCTCATATAACATGATTCTAGGTAGACCATGGATTCATGCCATTGGGGTAGTCCCGTCTACCCTTCATCAATCACTTAAGTTTATTTATCAAGATAAGCTCTACACTTGGAAAGCTGATCCTGAACCGAATACTTGTTCACATACTGAAATGAAAAAACATGTTAAAAATCAGCAAAGTCTAAACAACTTACAAGTTCATTCTTCAATTCCTCTTGCCACAAATAATGTTATGCAATACCCTCAACCATTGAATGCACTTTTTGGTGACAACTAGGGTTCATTGGATTTTAATCCTTGTAGTTTAGGGGAATATAGACTTAATAACCTTGACACATCAAAAGTAGCATCGATCTCATCCAAGAAATCTTTTGAAGCTTCTAAGAAAACCAAAGCCTCCTTGATAGAAAACAAAGACAATACTTTCACTTATACCACAAATTATGAGACCTATGAGAATTCACCATCTTCTAAAGAAATGGACTCTCTCTATGGTCATGGATTTCAAATATTGTACAAAAATCATGACTATGTGGGTAATGGATGTGGTGTAAATCAACAAGGAATCAGAGTACCTTTACAAGTTGCTGGAATTAACTACACAACCGGTATTGGATACCATTCTTTAAGACCCACCAAAGCCTCTCGTCATCCTAAGCTTATTGTTAATGCAATATCAACAAGACAAATAGAAAAACCGAAGCAAGAAATTCTAACAAAAGAAAAGGTTGAAATAGTACAAGATAGTCCTTATCGCTACGATAGACAGAGCCAACAGAACAAGAGATAAAAATTAGAAACGAGCAAGACGGTTATCATCAGTTGGAAATAATAGTGGTTCTCCTCCTCATAAGCAACAAAATATTTTAACATAAACAAGAAAATGATGAGAAAGTACTGCAAGGACTCTCTGAAAACAAGCAACAACCTAATAAGAACCACTCAATCTTCTCATATAACTTGTTGGAGCATCTCTCCAAGAGGCTCACAAGTTACAAAATTTAGTATGATTGTACTAATAGGTAAGTATTTCTAACCCTTTACCTTCGTTTTGTGCTTCCCTCGTGATGTGCTATGTGTTGTTTAGGCCTCCTAGAATGACCCTTGATTCCCTTGTAAGGTCAAGGATATTAGGAGACCGCCTCTGTTGTGACCTTCTATTTGTATCATCATTCTTCTATATTGCTTCTCCTCTGATTTCATTATTGTGTGTTGTGTCTTATGGACATAGCGTGCGGTTGGTGACTTGGGGGCACCCTCCTACATGACTATCCCTAAGGCATTGGTTCTCTTCTCTGATTTATTGTTTACCTTCCTCTAGTGGTTCTATCTAGCAGGCAGATGATGAAAAACATATTTTCTGATATGGACCAAGTGTCCCTTCAGCGAGAAATCAAAAAATGGACCTAGTCCATACATGATGATAGGGTTGTTACATATTATCCGACGCTTGGCTAGTAGAATCACTCGTGTGATCTCTCTATCTTGATGTTGATGTCGATGTTATCTTATCTTGCTAACAACACTTTAACAATACTACTGCTCCGCACACTTTGTTTATCTTGGATTTCGCCTTGCATGGATCTTTCATGTAGATGATCATATGCATTGTTGTTTATCATGATTATGTGGACACTAACACCTTTCTTACAAGAAATTGTGTGTTTATGGGAACATTTAGCGATCGTAATGTACATGTCACCTCTGGGGGGCATGGGCTTTGTGAGAGCTTGTGTTCCCTTGTGTGTTTTCTTCCTACCTTAACGTGCTTGATATTGATACGTGATATCAACCACATTAAGGTGGGGGCATATATAAGGCAAGTTGTCTGTTGTAGATGATAGTAAAGCATGTTTGAATAATCTAAAAATCAATCACAATCATTTAAGCCCTCTGCGAAGGTGGGATATCGAGCATATCCTTTTATCTTAAGCCCTTCTGCAGAAGGCGGGGATGGTGTATTTCTTGAGGAGATTGCACTATCCTATCATTTTCAAAAGTCCTTTGTGGAGGCAGGGAGCAGTTCTATGACTAACTCAACCCTTAAAGCATGTTTTCATCCATTGTTGTGGCGAATCCCAATCATTGATGTGTGCTTGTAATGTGCCTGAGATGGTGATGAACCTAGCAATAGCTTCACTCCATCGCTTGTTTGCCGTGTTTTCTCTGTGTCTTCCATGTGTGTGTGTATGTCGTGTTTGTTCTCAAAGTGCAAGACCAGTGGCGATGAGCTCCTCTACACTTTGGGATTTCTTTGGCGTGTTTGTTCTCAAGGTGCAAGACTGGTTCCTATGAGCTCCTCTACACCTTGGGATTTTGTTTGGCGTGTCTGTTCTCAAAAAGTGCAAGACTAGTGGCGATGAGCTCCTCTACACTCTTTTGGGATTTGTTTGTTTACTTTCCTTATACTTGCATTTTGAATTTCATATACGAAAATCAAAAAGAAAATAATCACTGCATTCACTATATTCTCTGTGCTCTGCATATCTTCAATGATGTATTCTCCATGTTTTACATGACTGTAACTATCTTCTCCGTGTTTTGTGTGCTTGTTATTGTCTTCAATGTGTTTGGTGTGTCTTCTCCGTGCTTGGCGTGTTTGTTGTGTTTGTTGACCTTACTTTAATGCATGTATTGGCCTTGCATTTATACATACATTAAAGTGGGGGCTAAATGTTATGTCAAAAAAATACACCCTTTGGGGCTTTTTCCTCTTAAGGTTTAGCTCCCGGGTCTTTAGGTTACATTTAGAGCATCTTGCATGATAATTCAGACTCCCGATGAGAAACCCCTTGGGTCTTGTGACAAATAGGACTTAGGGGGCTATTTTGATGATCCTGGAACAAAGACAGGGGGGTGGACTTGGGCGCTAGCACCCTAGTGTAGCCCTATTTTGGGTCTGCCCTAAATTCAAATGTTGGGTTTGTGACCCTTATTTGGGTCCTAGGCCAACATCATAAGTTTTAATTACAAATTTCTTGGTGGGAATCTTAGTAGTTGCATATATAAGCATATGTAGGTTATCATTTAGAAACTAGAAGATGTTTATGATTGTGAGCTATTAGCATACTTGTGATTTTCATTGTGTTGCAGAACAGAGCATTGTTATTGAGTTTGTTTTTGCAGGTTGGATTACATCTTCTCCTCATGGCATTGAAGAGAATCTTCCTTCCATGAGAGCTTTATCATCAAGGTGACATCTATTGTATTTTCAATCATTATCGTTTGGATTTTTGCCTCTATCTTGCAGGGATACGCACTCTCATCTGACAATGGTGTTCGAAAGACTTGAATGTCTCTCCAGGGCTTGATTGAGGCAAGCCTCTAAACACCACAACCCCCTCCCATTCTCCTTGTGATTGTAGGTTACAGGTACCATATCTAGAGAAAGTGGAGTTGCAGGAAGGATTGGAGGATAGTGTAGATTCAGGATCTGAAAAGAAGCAGACATTGTGCGAGATTTCAGGACATGGGTGCCATCAACATTGTCCTCTACATTTGGATCTACAAAAATAGACTAAACAGTGATAATCAGTGATTGTAGAGCTTTCAACATTCGAAAGAATCTCCCTCAATGGACTAGGGCGCCATCAACAGTGTCCACATCTAAATTGTTGGAAACTGAAGGTACAATAGAGATCAATGTTGGAAGGAGATCGGGATTCCACAGAAAAACCTGTACCTTGGACTTGGGCGCCATCACCATTGCTCCCAACATTTTTGTTCTCCGAACTACGAAAAATAGTGAGTTAAGGTTCTCTGCCCTTTGTCTTATTTCAATAGCATCTGTCGTAATTTGCAGATTTACTTACTATTTTGGTTAAATTAGGGTTTCAAGAGCATTAAAGCATTAATTTGAGATATTGTTGATAACTTCTAAATTTCCCAGCTTCCCTTGTGGCAATCCTACCTGATAGGTGATTCTCCTCTCGAGTGGAGAAGCAACTCAGTTGAAAAGCCCTTGGAATGTTTAGTGGAAAGGAGGATTCAAACTAAAACCCCCATACAACAACCAAATCAACAACCAACCAAACCCTCTTTTCCACCTCCTAAATAAATGGTATGCAGAGCTAAATTTCAAATCTATTTTTATCTTCTTCCATAAGTTCCTACAAAAGTATCACACAAACTTAGTGTCTTTATCTAAAACTATGCTCTTCAGTAAACCATGCAATCTTACTACCTCTCTAAAAAATAAATCTACTATGTGTATCATACCATTATTTTTGTTACATGGAATAAAGTGCACCATATAGGAAAACATGTCTACTACTACCATGATTGAGTCATTTCTCCCTTATGTCCTTGGTATCCCTAATACAAAATCCATACTTATATCTTCCCATGGCTTATGTGTCACTGATACTAGATGGTATATCCAAACATTCTAACTTTTTCCCTTGGCAACTTGGCTAGTCCTACAACCTTGAACAAATTTCATCACATCCTAGTATATTTGTAGCCAAAAATAGTTTTGATGGATCAAGGCAACTGTCTTATCTATCCCAAAATGTCTAGCCAAACCTCTACAATGCTTCTCTCTAATAAGATTCTCGCTCATAAAGCTTCTTGATATACATAATTGGTTTCCTTGAATAAAATGTCATTTTAAATCAAGTAATCCAACCACTTACTTTTTTCCATGCTTATCATCTCCTTACATATCTTCCATGCCTCCATAAAATCATACAAATGTTATAACTCCTCAAAACTAACTATTTCTACCCTCATTTTTGTTAGCAAATTTTGTCTAATACTTAATGCATCAACCTTGTTTGACTTACCAATACTATATTTTAGCACAAAAGTGTAACTTTGCATGAATTCTACCCACCGCATATATGTATCTGGTTTAATTTACTTTGATTATTTAAGTGCTATAGTGCCTGATGATCAATGTACAACCGAAATTATACAAGTAATAGGGCATATCTCCACTTCTTTAGTACTTGTATTATGGCATAAAATTCTTGGTCATAGACTGAATACCACTTCCTGACATCATTCAACTTCTCACTAAAATAAGCTATTGGTCTTCCCTCTTTGCTTAATATTACCCCAATTGCATTCACACTTACATCATAGTCTACTTGGATTATCTTATTAAAATATAGAAAGGCCAATATTAGTCATTCTATTACTTCCTTCAAAAACTCAAAGCTCTTATCAGACCCTATAGTCCACTTGAATTCCCTCTTATCCCCTCTCGTTGTCTCAATTAGTGGCGCATAACTACTACTATTTTTTTTGTATGAACTTCCTATAAAAATTGGCCAACTCATGAAAAGTTCTTACCTTACCTACATTTGCTAGTGTAGGCCACTGAATTTCTCCACATCCATCTTTAAACCTTTATCTGAGATCACAAACCCAAAATATACTAGTTCTTCTTTCATGAATCTACACTTTTTAAATTGATCAACAACTTTTCTTCTCTCAATCTTTGTAGTACTAATATAATATGCTCTAGATGTTCATTAGTCTTATAAAAAATCAAAATGTCATGCAAATAAACTATTACAAACTTAACCAAGAGTTTCCTTAATACCTCATTCATCAACTACATAAATGTGCTTGGTGCATTGGTCGATCCAAAGGGCTTAACAAGCCACTCATACAACCCCTCATTGGTCTTGAAAGTTGTTTTTGCATTCATCCCCTTCTCTTATCCCAATTTGGTGATAACTTCTCTTCAAATCAATATTGGTGAAGTACTTTGCTCCACTTAGACAATCCATGATATCATCCATCCTTAGCAATGGGAATCTATATCTTATAGTGATCTTATTGATTGCTCTAGAATTAGTACATATTATTCACTCATTAACCTTCTTGGGTGCTAGTACTGTGGGTATCGTACATGATCTCAAACTCTCCTAGATCAAACCCTTAACAACTCTTGCACCTACCTATTTATTTTCTCATTCTCTATCAATGTCATTCTATGTGGTGGTTTATTCAACAAACCAGCTCCTGGAATCAAATCCATGTGATGACTAATAATCCTTATTGGTGGAAACCCTTCTAACATATTGTTGAATATAATATCCTTACATTCTTCTAACAATTTTGATATTTCCTATGTTACTTCATCATTGCTTGTAGTTGTGCTCCCTTCCTTTGTAGCATTGTATACCCTAGGAATTTAAGTACAAAATAAACATTTGCATGCCTTAGTCCATCCAAAATCTTCCTAAACATATCCCAACATTGCTACAAACAAGATGTTCTCTATATTTTAGTGGCATTAACCTATGTCTTTGGCCATGCCTAGTTATAGTGTAAGTGTTTGCTCTTTGATTATGTATAGCCTATTGGTCAAACTACCATGGCATCCCCAATGGTTGGTGACACACATCCATTGACATTATATCACACAATGCTTCATCATGTTAACTCCCTATTTTGAATCTTACCTAGCATTATTCATTGACCATTGCCTTATGCTCTCTTTGTAACCAAGGAATTGAGTGAGGGTTTGGGTGTTTCTACCTCTTCAAGTTTAATTTTGAAACCATTTCTTTTGATATTAGGTTTCCTATAGTTCCTCTATAAATAATTACCTTGCAAAACTTTCCGCCTTTGCATCTAGTTCTAAACATGTGCTTTCTTTGTACTAGTCCTTCTCCCTTAGGATGCTTCATCAAAGACCTCCTCATCATTAGTGATTCTCCCTGTTCAAGGTCATCATCTAAGTCATAGGGTCTCTAGGGTTCTTCTTCCCTAAACACAACTCTAGTATTGCTTCTTGGCCATTTTCCTTGGTCTTGAAAACATTCAAACAATCTGTGTCCTTCTCTACCTTGAAGCATGTTCCACTAAAAGTCCTCTTCTCATTTCTCCAATATCCTTCTCATCCTCTCTAGTATCCACCTTAGTGGTATGCATCTCTTTCTCCTGTGTCTTTATGGTAGTAGTTACTATCTTCCTGGCCCTTGTGATAAGTGTCATGATTTCTTTCTTCATTGTGGTATGTACCATTGCCTCTATAGTAGAAATTGTCAACTCTCTTGTCTTCCTAGTAGGGTCTTCTATCACCGCACCATGATCTACTCTTTGGGGTCTCTCCTCTTTTTCTCTCTATCAATTTTGTCAATTCTCAAACCTCTTATTTAACTTGTCTTATACCTTGCTCACAAATTGGTATGCTTATTCTATGGTGGTCAATCTGACCAGACTTAGCTCTTCTTGAATAATTTCTCTCAACCCATTAATGTATCTTGCATCCTTCTCTTTTCCTATCTCTCTATGCCTTGTCCTAATAACTAGTTTGTGAAATTCTTCAGTGTATTCCTTCATGGTCTTGTCCCTTTGCCTCAAACAATTTCTTAGTTCTAGCTCATAGTCTATTGGTATGAATTGTCTTTTCAATTTTGTAATCATCCTCTCCCATTTTTTATTCTTCCTTTCCCCTCATATTTCTTTCCTGGGGTGTGTGCAAAAAGATGGGGGACCAAAAAATAGCCAAACCACTTTTTGGTCCAAGCAAGAAAAATGTGAGCATGTTACAACTCACTCACATTATAATGTGCTCACATTTTAGGCTTGATAATACTGAGCCTAAAATGCAAGCTTGTTATAACACAAGTGGGTTATAAACATGCTCACATTTTAGGCTTGATAATACTGAGCCTAAAATGCAAGCTTGTTATAACACAAGTGGGTTATAACACACTCACATTTTTTCTTGCTATACATAAAAAAACACAGACCTGCAACTCATTGTTTTCATTCACAAATTCGTTGTGAGGGATAAATGCAACTAGGGTTATTCCATTAGTGTGTAGTGAATAAATTAGAGGAGAAGCCACATAAACAATATGCCACCACACTATTCCCACTCTCGAAGACTTTGTGCACAAGCTCCATAGAGTCCACAAGCTAAATAAGGTAGGGTTTTCATGTTGTTTCTAAATTTGAAAACAAATCATTTGTTTTTCAATGTTTTGATCAAGTTTTTATTTTGAATTTTCAGCCAATGAACCTCACAAAACACCCCCAAACCCTAATCCACCAAATAAAGGGGATGATGATATTTGAGGTGAAGAGAAGGCTCAAAACAACTCTCCTCAAACTCCTCCCTCAATTCCTCACCATCCTTGTGAGACACAAGAAAACTTGTTAGGGAAAATCGAGGAGAACAAAAGACACCTTGAAAGCTTAATTGAAACATTAAAAAATTCAAATGCAAGCAATCCTCATCAGAGATCTCTTGCTACATCCTTATAGTTGATTGTTTCTCACATTGATTCCATTACAAGCCAAATTAACAAGCGGGTTGATTATAGGGAGAGTTTCCAGAAATACTATGCAAATAAATTATCATACAAACAGGTGAAGGACAAGAAAATTTGAAATCCAATCTATGTGCCCTATTTTTTGAACCTAGAAGTAATGAGGCCATTGCACGAGAGTTGAAAAAGATTCCCCATTCGTTAGTGTGTACATGACCTAATAGCTAAAACATTTGGTATAGGTCGTGGATGGTTTTTGATAATTCACCATGTAAAATTAATTAGGTCCCACAGTATTTTTTGAGGAAACTCTATTGTGAGTTTATCCTTAATGACATTCCAAACTATTTTGACATGTGGGATTTCTAGGGTAGAGGCAGTGGCTTTGCACAGGATATGAAGGGGGTACATCATGCCCAGGACCATCTAGCTAGACCATTAGTGAGGCCATCATTTTAGTATATCACACTCCATTCTACTTTGAAGGAGAATGTTGAGGTGGAGATGCTACAATCTATTAGTTCCCTCACTTAGTCTTTATTACAATATGGGAGCCATATTTCACAGGCTCATGAGGGTGAGACTAGTAGGCATCATCGGTCCCCACATCTTTTCCATTCATGTGGAGCTTTATGTGATTACGAGTCTGAGGACACTCCCGAATAGACATTGGTTTGGATGTTCCACACATTCAGGACTATACCACACAAGGGCAGGGGCAGGCACAGGACATGTCCATATTGGATAATATTGTAAGAACAAATGAGTTATTGGATAGGACCTTTGGTATTGATACATAGGTAATTTTTTATAAGGTTCTGCAATTTATTATATTTGTATTTGAAATATCTAATTAATTAAATTAATAGCTTATAAGTCAAAATTAATGTAGGTAATTGTATGCATTGTAATTTGTAGTTCAAGATAGTAAATATAGTACATGTAAACGTTTTTCATATATCAATGGTAATTTTATTTAGTGACAATTTGATGATGAACAAGTGGATGAACTAGACCTTCAACATTAGAAGGAGTTGGTGGGGCTGGTCATAGATCCATTTTTACCAAGATAAATTTAACTATTTATAATCATTATGAATTTAAATAATGTTATGTAGATTTTGGTCAAATAACCTTGTTCTATTCTTAGTTGATGACATCTTTTCAGACTCTTGATATTCGTCAGTCAATGGAGGTGGGCATTGCTACAGCTATTTTTTCTTCAATGCCTTTGACCGAGGTGTGTGCTAGTAACATGTAAATGTCATTATGTATATCTTGTTTTAGCTCACGTCATTTAATGTACATAAATTATATTCATCTTTACTCAAATTTGCTTCTTCATGCTTCTCTCAGGAGGTCACAACTCCAATTTGTCCATCTTTAGATGAAGAGAGATAAGAAATGATGGAAAGGGATTACTAGTTTGCGGTAAGTGATTGATTACTTATTGTAGACACCTAAAATGTCTTGAGCCTGCAAACGCCATGTTGACACCTAATTCATCCCAATTTCACATTCTACTATTAATTAAATAATTTCTAATTATTTAATTAATTCATTTACCTTCTTATGCTTTTAATTAAATAAATTTTATTTATTTAATTACTTAGGTATCTTCTTCTGATTTTCTTCTATAATTAAATAATTATTTAATTATTCATTATTCCAATATCCACTTTACCCTATTAATTTAAATAAATACATATTTATTTAAATTATAGTTCTTGCCCTAATAGGTTCCACTTATTTAATTAAATCCCATCACAGTTTCCCCTTTCTCAAATAAATTAAATAAATGTACACAATTTATTTAATTTAAGAACACCTTACACCTCACCATTTCTTCAAATTAAAAATTATCCCTTGTCCTTTATTGACTGGGAAACCCTTATCAATCTACACCCTTCATCATATCAAAAGTCAAACATGCAATCATAGCCCTTCACTCAAACCCTACCCCTCTATAAAAACACTCTTTCAACCTCATTTCTCATTCCCCACTGGCATAATTTGAGCACTCTCTCTGATTTTGTCATCAACATACTCTTGAGCTTCTCATTGTATTTGTAGGTCTACAAATCTAAGAACAAAATACTACAAAATCTTGGAGGAACAATGGAGGATTAACACTAGTAGTCTAGGGTTTCATGTCTTGCATTTGCATTTGTTTGATCTTAGGCTATTTATTACTCCATTGAGTTGTTAGGGCATGCATGATACTATTTGCAGCTGTTTGATTGTTTTTCCCTGACTTCATTTTGTGAACCCGACATGAAACGTCTGTACTTTCTGTGAATTTGTGATTTTAGGGTTTGTAGGAATAGTGTGATGCATCTACAGGTCCGTGTGACACTTTCGCCACTCTAGGTGACGCATGCGTAGTACGGACAAATGCATTAGTTGGAGTTTGCAAAGCATTAGAGGGGTTTCGTGACGCATTCGACTCTGCATTATACATAATCTCTTTGTTCTCTTTATTTGGCTTACCCATTTGGTTTTGTAGGGTTTTTATCATATTCTCTGATGCTTTATTTGCTTTGCTAATCATCTATTCATCTGTTCATTTCATTAGGGTTTTCTCAAAGCATTAGTGTTTTGTGTTTTAGGGGTTTACTTAGGTTGCTTTAAACTTGTTTAAATCATTTAAGTATGCCCTATGAATGTCTGAAGGTTTCTCATCTTTCTGGCATCAAGGAAACAACTCTGCAACCCTAGGGTTTTACATTCATCACTGAAGTGCTATGTTCATCTGTTGTTAGGGTTGTTTCTGTGGTTTTTGCCTTGCAGGCACAGAGTGATGCATCTGAAGGTTCATGCACCACAGTCACCAGTCTGTGAAACACAGTTGCCATCTATTGTGACTCTTCTAAGACCCCATGCGACATATTTCCTCTGATAGTAAACCACATCCGTGCCTCTATGTTTAACCAATCCAAAAGTGCAAGCTATCCATGTTTACGTGAGGTATTTGTTAGTACCACAAGTGGGATTGGTTAAAGCCTTAAGTGGCTTGCTGGATGCTTGCAAGGTGGTAAGTCCCTGAGTTGTGACTAGAAGACAAATTAGTTAGAAACCACCCTATTGACTGAGTTATTGGTGTCTTGTTCAGTGCAAGGGCATAGAAGGGTTTGCCCCCAAGATTATTCACCATAAGGCTCCCTTGAGATGAGATGGGAATCCTCGGCTTAGCATAAGCTATACGTAGCTTTCTAGGGAAAGGGTGATTGGGTCATCCTTCTAGTCCTGGAGGCCCCTATCCATCCTCTCTAACAAATACAAAAGAATGTACACACCCACATTAGGTGTGATGACATTTGAGTTGATGAAGATTCCAAGTTGTGGGCTTAAACAAGCTGCCATTGGCCATTGACCTTAGGGATATGAATTGTCTTATGTGTGTGAACTATTTTTGAATTGTGATTAAGACCTGTGGAAATTTGGGGTTGGATAGCCCCCTGAACATACACATGCACTCCCCAAGTCAAGAGTCTCAGCCAAACTGAATGTTGAGTGTCTTCTATGTGTGAAGTGTTTTCTAATTTTTTCAACAAATTGTCAAACAAATGTAGAAAACTAATTTTAGGTTCCGCATAGACAGTGAAATGCATCTGTAGGATTCTGCAACACATCTACTGAGAAATAGACCACCATTGAGACACCTTGCAACACATTGATAAACATTAGAATGCATTTGAAGTTCCTTGAAATGCCTCTACAGACCTGTGTGACACTTCTACAAGCCTATGTGACACATCTACATACCTGTGTGACGCATCTGCCTGTAGTAAGACATTTAGAGGATCCTTAAAAACTACTCTCCCTATCAAAATCTGACTACAACTATGTCAAAACATTTCAGACCTGCTAGTTCTGTTCATCGACTACATATTCAACTTCACCCCTTAGTTTGCATACTCAACTTCATCCCTTTGGGATTAGATTGCATTCCATATTATCCAAATCATTTATCCAACCTTAGAGCCATTGACATCTAAAGAGGTCCCTAAAAATTAGTCTTCCTAAGGTTGAAACATAAGGAGAAATTGTCAAAGCTTGACTACACCATAAGTACAAACTTGGACCAAGAGACCTTGATACCTTTTTTCAAATCAGTCACAAATTGGGCTTAATACTCACAAGGCTATTTTAAGTCCAATCCTTCAAAGTAGAGTCTCAACTCATGAGCTCACTTTAATAAATCATTTCTTCCACATCAACACGCCAAGGTCTCGATAAATCTGACTAGTGCTTTGATAAGGTCATTAGTAGACATTAGTACCCTCTTGGAGCTAAACTTTTGAAGACTAATATCCATTAACCTCTATCATAGTCTTGGTATCATTAGCATTAGTTGCATCCCATCACATTAACATAATACATCCTCACTTTTCCATTTGCATAGGTACATTTCCAACCTTAGTTGCATTCCCATTATCTCCCAAGAAATACCAAAAATATAGCATAAGCACTTTGCATTTCCATCCTTAGGTCAAGCTCATTTTCCACAAACTAGTGAGTCTTATATGGTCGAGATACGGCTACAAAAGAAGAGAAAGGGAGAGTCCTTAGATCATCTCACAAACACAATGAGATTTGGAACCTCATCTAATGAGCAAAATGAACCTCACTCCAACATGCCGAATCCCTTTGAGAATCTCCTTTTGCAAGAAAATAATCAAGGGATTACTCAACAAGAAATCAAAGAAGCCTCCCAAGATCCTAGGATGTTGCACATCATAGATGAGATGATAGCCACTAATGCTCAAACCTACCTCATGTGTCTCTTACAAACTGGCACTAAACTTCCCGCAGGAGTAGATGTCAATGCAATTACGGGAACCTCGCCAAACAATGTCGCACAAGGCCAAGATCAAACAACACCATCCACTAGCTACATGAATCTGACACAAGAACATCCTAACATCCCTATAGGAGAAACATCACAAGATTCCACAATCTCCCATACACTTCCTCCATTTGACAAACAATTAAAATGCCATGTCACAACTGCTAAATTTTGCCAACCCCTTCGCTCTGATGAACATGAATCAAAACAAAAGAATGCTAAAGATGCACATAGTGACTTTGTAGGCACATACACACGGCATCCATACCACATTAAATGCAAACATGAACCTTGGGCCTCAAATGAATACCAACTTAGGCAATCAAAACATGGACCCCCTTGGTCAAAATAATAACATTTACCAAATGTGAACATGAATGTTGGGACTACACAAAGCAATGTTTTGAGTCATCACTATGTAGACCCAAATTATCAAAATAGTAATACCATACCCAACACTTACATGAACATTGGTACTACCCAAAATCACACCTTGAACCATCAAAACATTGTCCAAAATCATCAACATGTGTCTCACCTAAATGTCAATCAAAATGCAAGTGCATCGCATCAAAATACTCATTCGAATCCCTTACAACAACAAGTGGACCAAAACACCCTTTTCCAAACAAATCCCAATTACATCCAAAACCAAAGTGCTATAAGTGCCTCATCCCACTTCCAATACATTAACCCAAATATCACGTATGTACCCAACAACCAAAACCTAAATGTGTCTTCATCATACATCCCTTTCAACACACATACCAACCCACTTGTCATAAATTTGGGATCCCAAAACACGTCAGAATTAAACATGGGTACCTCATATCAAAACACATCCGTAGATGCCTTGGACACATCATTGAACTCCTTTGAAGCCTTGGCACACAAGATGCAAACACTAGAACAACACTTCTCAAACATGCAAGTTTCTACCACAAAGAAGGGATATTCCATGGAAGATTTATCTCCTTATCCCTTCAACAAAAGCATTTATATACCACCTTTCCCACCAAACTACAATGTGCCTAACTTCAACAAGTATAGGGAAAAAGGGAGTCCTGTAGAGCATGTGTGGGAATTTCACATAACATGTCTTGAGATTGCATATGAACACACATATTTGATGAGATTATTCTTGAGGAGCCACGCAGGTCAAGCACTTGAGTGGTTCACGCACCTTCCCATGGGAATAAGGACATGGACTGAACTCACGAACAAATTCATATCTCATTTCTCTTATAACATCGAGACAAATATGAATGTCACCACCTTATGTCATACTAGACAAGAAGATGGGGAAACATTCATCTCCTTCTTCCAAAGGTGGAGGAGCCTAGCTAGCAAATGTCCGTGTCATATTCCTGAGAACCAATTGGTACCAATTTTCGTGGAGAACATTAACAAAGAACTCATGCACCAATTATAGATCCATTGTTGCACCTCCTTTAGAGAAGTCATTGAAAAAGGAACAGTCATCGAGAAAACCCTCATAGCCAAGGGCACAATCAAAATTTTCAACAAGAACCAAAACACTCAAAACTTGTCCTATGACAAGAACAAGTTTTGGTCTCGAAACAAGAATGTCACCAATGATGCAGTTGTAGATGCAAAGGCAATCAATAGGACCAGCGCCGTTCTCACACTCAAAGCACCCTCAGTGTAAAATAATCAACCGTCCATTCAACAACAACCATAACAACAAATGGCTAATACAATTCAAAGCAACCAAATAAGACAGCCTCTAAGGAATAATAATCCTTGGCCAAACTTTACACCCCTAATAGAATCCATTGAGGCAATCCTGAAGAAGTTGTTATAGTCCAACCTCATCCAATTACCAGAGGTCAAACCATACGACCCAGCTTTTAAGCCTCCTTCATGGAATGACAATGACTTTTGTGACTATCACTGAATCAAGGGTCACAAAACATCCAATTGTTACAAACTAAAGAACATCATACATGACTTTATCGACCGAGGGGATGTCACTGTAGATAATCCACAAGGTTCCTCTAATACCGATCACACTATTTTTCAAGACCCTTTTCAAAATCATGGATCGGGAAAAGCCTCAACCTTAGGAACCAAGCCACATGACCATGTCAATTACAGCAACGTCACCTATGAATACACCGTTAATAGCATCTGTGCCTTTGATGCTAATGTCTCCATGATCACCATCAAGTCCCATCTTGAGTGTGCCATCACCACTCGTAAGGCCAAGGCAACACTGCAAGGCACACCATTGCATCCATCCAATCCATCTAATGCACAACCAAAGACCCAATATAACCTCTTGGACCACTTAAAAAAGACTCCAGCATAAATATCCATTTTTGAGCTACTTCGCCTATCCTCGGAGCATAAGGCCATTATGGACAAGGCTTTGTTGGAATCTTCCATCCCCACAGACCTAAATGTCAATCAATTCCAGGCCATGGTGGTACATTTAGCTACCTCCAACTATGTCACTTTCACTGAACGTGATGTACCCTCACATCGACCCAATCACACTGACCCATTGCACCTCAAGGTCTTCATTAATAAGCACAAGATTAGACGAGTCTTGGTAGACGGTGGATCCATGTTAAATATTTGTCCTTTAAAATTAGTGATGATATTGGGTTACTCAGAAGCATGTGTGGACCCCACCAAAAGGATTATCATCAAAGCTTACGACGATGTTGAACGTTCCTCCAAGAGAGTGATCTCACTTCCCAAAAGAGTTGGGCCTACTAGTCTCAATACTGCATTCCACGTCTTAGATGTTAAACTTCCCTACAATCTCATCCTCGATCGACCATGGATCCATGCCACAAAGGCCGTGCGATCCACTTACCACCAATGCATTAAATTCCCTAACAATAGCACAGAAATCACTATACCTAGTGATCCCGATGCCTTTCAATATTGCATCCCTAAGAGAAGTTCCATAGCATCAAGTACCTGTAAATAGGGGAATCTCACCTTCCACCTCATCACATTATGTTGATCCATCCACATTATCAAAATCCACCACCACCTTTATTTTGCCCCTTAACCCTAAAGTTCAAATCCAAGATAAAGGATGTGGAGAATATAAGATAGAAAGGTCATACTACATCGGCAAGCTCCCTACATCACCGACGTCTCACAACAAACTTGGCCCAGTCAAACCTAAGCAGGATATTTCTGCCGCCCTCACCACTTTCAAAAAATGGGGAGAATTAAGCAAAGATGATATAGATGATGATGTCTCTAAATGGCTATACAAGAAAGAAGAAGAGGTCAAGCACGTACAACTATTTGTGGAATGATATGGAAAAGGCTATGGATTTGTAAAACAACAAGGATACGATGGGCATAGTGGAATTAGACCCAACAAAAATGGGAGAACATAACCCATTCAACCGACCATGCAACCTCACAACAAGGGGCTAGGGTATACATCATGAAAAGAGAGTACTCCTAGTACTAAGTTAATTTTGGGTAGGGACGCAAGTACTTCCAAGAACATCGAGACATCAAGGGACCCTCTCAAGCCTGAGCCCAGATCTTCCCAACCTCACCTACCTGATGATGAAGGCTGGATCAGTATCTTCTGGGATCTTGACAATACTTCCATTTGCACCCTCACTCCCATAACCATAAGTTACATGAACACTGATGATGGCTTGCCATTAGTCCATCCCAAACACATAGACTAGGATCAACAAACTCCACCTAGCTTGGATTTATTCAAGAACAACGAAGTTATTACCGAGTTCATGGGATTTCATGAAGCAATACCTCAAGGGGATCACAAAGCTGGCTACATCATGGATCTCGATGACACTGCATATTTCAGAGAATCCACTCCGCCCTCTAGTCGCGAAAGTGAAAAAAGAAAAAGAAAAAAAGGTCTCTAGGTGAAAACCGAAAGGTGCCTGTGGACCATGAAAAAGTAAAAAAAAAGTACATATCCAAGGGTGAAAACCTCTCTGAGGTGCCCAAGGATGAAGGGTCGGAAGTGTTTCCTATCATGCAAGAGAAATCACCACTACTGGTAGAAAAATCAGTTGAGACTAACCTTTGTATAGAAGAAAATCCTAGGGTTATTCATTTTGCTGAGTCATTAACAGAACAAGAGAAACCTAAATTCAAAGATTTCTTCTCAGAAAGGCAAGTCAATTTTTCCTGGTCATATACTGATATGCTCAGGCTTGATCCATAATTTGTCTTACATCACCTACCATTGCGGCCAGATGCCAAACCGGTGAAGCCGAAATGAAGAAAAATGCATCCACAGATCGCACTCTTGGTAAAGGCAGAACTAAAAAAGCTACTTGATGTGGGCTTCATCAGACCAATAGACTATCCAGAGTGGGTATCTAACCTCATACCAATCATAAAACCTAACAGCCAGATCATAATATATGAAGAATTTTGGGACCTAAACAAGGCATGTCTGAAATATGATTTTCCATTGCCCAACATAGACATTATAGTTGAGCTTATCGCCAGATTTGAAATGCTCTCACTGATGGATGGTTTTTTAGGATATAATCAAATAAGGATAGCTCTGAAAGACCAACACAAAACTACTTTCCCATGTCCATGGGGCACATACTATTGGATTGTCATGCCCTTTGGCCTAAAAAATGCAAGAGCTACGTACCAGAGAGTAATGACAACAATCTTTCACGACTATATGCACACATGTATGGAAGATTATGTCGACGACTTACTGACCAAATTAGTTACAAGAAGCACTCATCTAGATTTGTTGGATAAGATCTTCAAATGGTTGGAAGAGTACAAAGTCAAATTAAAACCTAAGAAATGCATGTTCGGGGTTACATCAGGCAAACTGCTAGGCTATATTGTCTCTTGCCGAGGCATAGAAGTTGATCCTTCTGAGGTGAAAACCATCATGGATATGCCTCCACCAACAAGTCTCAAGAAACTACACAGTTTGTAGGGAAAATTACAATCAACTAGGAGGTTCATTGTGCAACTCGTTGATAAATGCCACCCATTCCAGCACTTACTTCACAAAGGGGTACCCTTCATTTGGACTGAACATTGACAGGAAGCCTTTCAAAAGATCAAAGATTATTTGCTGTCACCACCAGTTCTCATGCCTCCAATACTAGGAAAGCCACTCTTATTGTATATATCAACAACACCTTCAGCGTCGGGCGCACTTTTAGCACAAAACGATGAAGAAGGAAAAGAACGGGCAATCTACTATATCAGCATAACATTAGTGGGATACGAGATAAACTATAGTCCCATTGAGCATGCTTGCCTTGCCATAGTTTTTGCCACCTAAAATCTATGACATTATATGTTGAATCATCAGACAAAACTAATTGCAAAGATTGACCAGTTGAAATACTTACTCAAGAAGGCAGCCCTAACTGGACGATTGGCCAAATGGGTTATGGTATTGAGCGAATTTGATATAGAATATGTTGACTACAAAGCAATAAAGGGACAAGTGATCGCAGACCAATTGGCAGAGGCACCTACCACAGCAGATCATCCTTTGGTCGCAGATTTCCTAGATGAATCAATCTTTGTCGTAGAGGCTCCCAAAACATGGACATTATTCTTTGATGGTTCCTGCACAAATCATGGCTTAGGCATAGGCATTCTGTTCATTACTCCTTAAGGAGATGCCATCCCTAAAGTATTTCAGATAGCCTTTCCTTGTACAAATAACATTGCAGAATATGAGGCATTGCTCACAGGACTATGAATGGCTGTCAACTAGAAAATCAAGATATTACAAGTCTTCGGTGATTCGCAGCTAGTCATCAAGCAGGTCAACAATGAATATGACACAAAAGATGAAAAACTCATGCCATATAAGAGAATGGTTGATAGTTTTAGGTTGTATTTTGACATAGTGGTCTTCGATCAAATTCCTAGGGTTCAGAACAGAGCAGCTAATGCAATGGCAACAATAGGGTCTCTCCTGGATATCCCGAAGAACGTGCCTCAATTTGAGATCTTGGTGGAACAACTGTTGGTCCCTACCTTTGATGTCCATGAATATGAGCTACTGTGTGAAATTGTTGGTCCCACGTCTCCCTAGTATCATGACATCTATACATACCTAAATGACCAAATCCTCCCTCCTGACCTATCCTCTAATCAACGAAAATCCTTCATAGGCCAATCTGCCAAATATGTCATCATCGGTGACACCCTCTACCGCCATGGATTTGACAATACCCTCATACAATGTCTCGACACCGAGGAAGCACAAACAACCCTATGTGAAGTACACGAAGGTATATGTAGAGCTCACTCTAGTGGTCCTACTCTAGCCAAAAAGATCATAAGAGTTGGACACTATTGGCCCACCATGGAAAAAGATGCATACCACATTGCCAAAAAGTGTAGACAGTGTCAGATATGTTGGGAATTAAGGTATCTCAACCTTGGTAATTCCTTGTATTATTTCATTGTATTTATTTATTTATTGCCTATTGTATAATTAGGATGCAAATCCTATGTTGTCATCTTGTGGGTGTTGGCACGGTGATGTGTCATCCTACATGGCATATGACCACATGTAAATTTGTCTTCACATGAGGAGATAGGTGTCCCACCTAGTGGTAGGAATATTTTGCCATGTGTCGGCACCTTGGAATGTGTGTAAGGGAATTTTGACTAAAACGGTCATGACAAATTCCTATGACAAAGTTATGACATGTAAGAGTCAGAAATAGAAGATCCTATGATAGGTATGGACATGTGTCGAGAAGCATCTTTGAAAAAGGCATCTATGGGCGCCCCAAGGTGGGTTATAACATGTGGTAAGAGAATATGCTATTTATAGCCTGTGTATGATAGATTCTCTTACAGTTGTAATCTATGACAGCTATGACAGATTCTATGACGGTTGTAAGAGTTGTAGGAGCATCTGTCATTGCCCATTTTGGAAATAGGTGACCTCTTTGGGATGGGGTGACTTGACAAGTGTTAGGAACATCCTACAGTGTTGGACAAGTGTCCATAGGCATGGGTTTTGGGCCATGAGGCCATGTTGGACGCCCATCTCAATGTGGAGCCATTTTTTGCCTTGTATGTTCTTTATAAACAAGTGCTTTGGAGAGGTGATGCATTATGTGATTGATAGGTACTGTTATGCTGCCCGATCATCTCCAGATATGAGTGTCAAAGACTCCTGCAAGAGAATTGGCTCTATAACTGTATTGTAACCTTCATTATTTATGGAATACATTTGAGCTGTGTTTTGGATTGTGGGGTTTTTCACCTGTAAGGGTTTTCCCCACGTATATCTTGTGTCTCTCTTCTTCTGTCTTACATTCTTGTGTATGTGTTTGTTGCAATATCTCTGTTAGTGCGTTAACATAATCTATAATTGTAAAGATAAAATTGAATTTGCACTCTCCTCCCCTCATTAGATTAGTGTAGGAAGCGATTTCTGCACACCTAGCTTCCTTTTTAGTTGGTATCAGAACCTGGCCAGTTTTGGTTCTAGCTATTGGGTAGGGGTTTTTTGAGCTAATCTTAGGTTGATTGGGAGTTTTGTGCAGAGTATTATGTATCTTGTTGCAGGAAGGAGATGGCAACCACATCCAGAAGATTAGAGGTGGAGAAATTTTATGGCACTAATTTCGAGTTGTGGAAACTCAAGATGGAAGACCTACTTGTTGATCGTGACCTATGGGAAACTGTATCCGGTGTAAAACTTATAGCAATATCACAAGCTGAATGGGACCTCAAAGATCGGAAGGCTAAGGGTCTCATAAGACTCTGTCTTGTTGAATGTCCATGAGGAGAAGAGCACGAAAGACCTTTGGAAGAAGCTGGGTGATGTTTATCAGGCCAAGTCCTTGGTGAACAAGCTTTTTCTGAAAAAGAAGTTGTTTTCTCTGAAAATGGAAGACGGAGGATCTGTTGCGGACCATATGAATGCTTTCAACATGACGTTGCACAGTTGACATCTGTGGGTGTGAAAATGGAGGAGGATCGGTGTATGACCCTGCTTTGTTCTTTGCCAGATTCATGGGATCATCTTGTCATGGCCATCAGAAGCACCACTACCACCTTTAAGATGGAAGATGTGTCTTCGCTGTTCTCTGAAGAAATGCGCAGAAAGACATTTGAGTCAGCCAAAGAGGCTCTTACGGTTCGTGGAAGACCCAAAGAGAAAGGGAAGAAGGACAAGAAAGGTGAAAATGGCATATCCAAATCCCGTGGGAGATCTAAATCTCCTGGAAAGTCCAAGGCTTTCTGTTGGAACTGTAGCAAATCTGGGCATTTCTGAAAAGAATGCAAAGAAGATAAGAAAAAGAAGAAAGCCCCAGATTTATATTCTGACAAGTCACAAGATATGGTGATGCCTTCATTGCAGCCCTGGCCACCCATGCATCTAATGATGTGTGGTTGATTAATTCTGGTGCATCATTCCACATGACCTAGCATCGAAGCTAGTTCATGAAGTATGAAGAGTTTGATGGTGGAAGAGTGTACATGGGTGACGATTCTCATCTGAAGATTGTTGGTCATGGAAGAGTCTCAATCTGACTCCCTGATGGACGAGTGAAGGGGATCACTGGGGTTATGCACATCCCAAGCCTAGAACGGAACCTACTTTCTGTAAGTATGTTGAATGATGCAGGTGTGCAGGTTGTCTTTTCGAAGGATGGATGCAAGATGACTAGAGAATCTATGGTGCTTGCGAAGGGTACTCAAAGAGGTACTCTATTTCAGCTGAAGGCATGCACTTCATAGTGTAATAGTTCTTCTAACTCGAAGAAAAGAGCTGCAGTCACTTCATCCCCACCATCTAAACAAGCAGTGAAGAAATCTGTTGTAACTAGTTCTGATGGTAGTGCACATGCTTTGAAAGTTAAGCTTCCTATTGAAAAGACTATGTTATGGCATTTGAGATATGGCCACATTGGTGAGAAGGGTATTAGAACCCTAAAAAATAAAAACTTCGTTGAGGGGTTAAATGATTGTAATCTCGAGTTCAACTTTTACGAACATTGTGTATATGGAAAGCAAAACTGTGTTCAATTTTACTCTAGTTCTCACAAGTCTTTTGGTGTATTTGATCTTATTCATTCTGATGTGTTTGGTCATGTTAATGTTCCTTCAATTTCCAAATCTGTATGTTTGTATCTTTCATAAATGATTACAGTAGAAGGACATAGGTTTATTTTATCAGAAGGAAGACTGAAGTCTTTAGTCAGTTTAGAGAATTTAAAGCCTTTGTTGAAAATCAGACTAGTAAAAAGATTAAGTGTTTGAGAATTGATAACAGTGGTGAGTTTTGTTCGACAGAGTTCGATAAGTTCTGTAAAGAGCAAGGGATTGAAAGACATGAGACAACTCCATACACCCTGCAGCAAAATGGAGTTGCAGAGAGGATGAACAGGACACTGATGGAGAAGGCTAGGAGTATGCTTAGTGGAGCAAGCCTTGAACAAAGTTTTGGGCTAAAGCTGTTGCCACTACTTGCTACCTGGTAAACAGGTCTCCTACATCAACTCTTATTGGTAAGACACCCATGGAGGTGTGGTCTAGTAAGAAGCCTTCAGTTAGGCATCTTCATGTTTTTGGTTGTGAGGCATATGCACATGTGCCTAGGGATAAATGGTCTAAATTGGAGAACAAGGCTGTTAAGTGTATTTTCATTGGCTATGGTGTCGGTGTGAAAGGATACAAGCTTTGGGATCCTGTGGCTGAAAAAGTGTTGTATAGAAAAAGTGTTATCTTCAGAGAGCTAAGACCTTCTTCTGTTGTTCTACAGCCAGAACAAATAGAAAAGAAAGAGGATGCGGTTCAGTTTCCTTCTACCCCTGAGAAGACTGAACTGATAGACCCTATGAGACCTAATGATGAGGAGAGCTCTAGCAGCTCTGAAAGCTCAGAAGAAGAAGTAGAACCTCAACCTCAGCCATTGAGGAGGTCTACACAAATAGGAAAGCAACCTGATAGGTTTGGTTATTCATTACTTGATTCTAGTTGTGCTTTTGCTTTACTTACTAACACTGATGAGCCTAGAACTGTGAAAGAGGCTATGGCCATGAAAGATGCAGGTTCCTAGAAGGAGGCCATGGAAGATGAGATGTCTTCTTTGGAGAAGAATAAAACATGGGACTTGGTGCCTTTGCCTAAAGGACGGAAACCCGTTGGATGCAAATGGGTGTTCAAGAAGAAATTCAGTGCAGATGGCAGTGTTGAAAAGTACAAGGCTAGATTGGTTGCGAAGGGGTATTCACAAGTGGAGGGAATTGATTATGGTGAAATTTTCTCTCTCGTTGCAAAGATGACATCCATTCGGTTCTTGTTATCTCTTACAGCTACTTATGACTTAGAGGTAGAACAGATGGATGTGAAGACAACTTTCCTTCATGGTGATTTGGAGGAAGAGATTTACATGTCACAACCAGAGCATTACATAGAGAAAGGTAAAGAAAATTTGGTTTGCAAGTTAAAGAAGTCTTTGTATGGTTTGAAGCAGTCTCCTAGGATGTGGTACTTGAAGTTTGATGCCTTTGTGTTGTTGATTGGTTATCTGAGATCGAAATCAGATCATTTTGTATATTACAAGTTTGATAATGATTGCATTCTCATTATTGCATTGTATGTTGACAATATGTTGTTGATTGGGGATGGTAAGAATATGATTTCTGACTTGAAGTCTTAGTTGTCAGCACAGTTTGAGATGAAAAATCTTGGGGCACCCAGGTACATTCTAGGAATGGAAATCAAAAGAGACAGAGCTAACAAAAAACTTTGGTTAATCAAGAGTAAGTATGTGAAGACTGTGTTGGATAGGTTCAGCATGACAGATTGTAGACCATTGTGTGTTCCTGTTTCTTTGGGGACAAAGTTATCTATTAATGATTGTCCAAAATCTCCTAGTGAGGTGGAGGACATGAGCAGAGTACCTTATGCTAGTGCTATTGGTAGTTTGATGTATGCTATGGTCTGCACAAGACCAGACATTGCCCAAATAGTGGGAGTCCTTAGTCTATTTATGGCTAATCCTCAACGAGTACATTGGGATGCAGTTAAGCGAGTGTTCAGATATCTGAGGGGTACTTCTAAATTCTCCATATGCTATCATGGTAATGCTATAGGACCTCCGCATTCAATTTGTTTTTGTGGATTCTGATTGGGCAGGTGAGATTGACAGCAGGAGATCCATCAATGTCTATGTGTTCACTATGTTTGGTGGTGCAATTAGTTGGATGAGTAAGTGACAACCTGTGGTTACTTTGTCCATGACAGAAGCTAAGTATATGATAGCAAATCATGCTTGCAAGGAAGCCATTTGGCTTAAGAGATTGTGTTCAGATATTGGTGTTGATGCAAGACATATTACAATTTGTTGTGACAGTCAGAGTGCGATTTGCCTTGCGAAGAATCTAACTTTCCATGCCAGAACAAAGCATATTGATGTACAATTTCACCTCGTGTGAGACATGGTAGAGGATGGGAAGGTAAATTTGGAGAAGGTAGATACTTTGAAGAATGTTGTAGATGCATTGACGAAACTAGTGGGCACAGAGAAGTTCAGATGGTGTTCGGAGTTTATGGGCCTCTTAGCCTATAGTAGTTAAATCTTGTTATTTATTTCTATTGGCTCTTACAAGGTGTTCGACAAGTGGAAGAATGTTGGGAATTAAGGTGTCTCAACCTTGGTAATTCCTTGTATTATTTCATTGTATTTATTTATTTATTGCCTATTATATAATTAGGATGCAAATCCTATGTTGTCATCTTGTGGGTGTTGGCACGGTGATGTGTCATCCTACATGGCATATGACCACATGTAAATTTGTCCTCACATGAGGAGATAGGTGTCCCACTTAGTGGTTGGAATATTTTACCATGTGTCGGTACCTTGGAATGTGTGTAAGGGAATTTTGACCGAAACGGTCATGACAGATTCCTATTACAAAGTTATAACATATAAGAGTCAGAAATAGAAGATCCTATGACATGTATGGACATGTGTCAAGAAGCATCTTTGAAAAAGGCATCTATGGGTGCCCCAAGGTGGGTTATGATATGTTGTAAGAGAATATGCTATTTATAGCCTCTGTATGATAGATTCTCTTACAGCTGTAAGTTATGACAGCTATGACAGATTTTATGATGGTTGTAAGAGTTGTAGGAGCATCTGTCATTGCCCATTTTGGAAATAGGCTACCTCTTTGGGATGGGGTGACTTGACAAGTATCAAGAACATCCTACAGTGTTGGACAAGTGTCCATAGGTGTGGGTTTTGGGCCATGAGGCCATGTTGGACACCCATCTCAATGTGGAGCCATTTTTTGCCTTGTATGTTCTTTATAAACAGGTGCTTTGGAGAGGTGATGCATTATGTGATTGACAGGTACTGTTATGCTACCGGATCATCTCTAGATACGAGTGTTGAAGACTCTTGCAAGAGCATTGGCTCTGTAACTGTATTGTAACCTTCATTGTTTACAGAATACATTTGAGCTGTGTTTTGGAGTGTGGGGTTTTTCACCCGTAAGGGTTTTCCCCATGTATATCTTGTGCCTCTCTTCTTCTGTCTTACATTCTTGTGTATGTGTTTGCTACAATATCTCTGTTAGTGGGTTAACA
Source organism: Cunninghamia lanceolata (assembly GCA_027924645.1). Classification (NCBI taxonomy): domain Eukaryota; kingdom Viridiplantae; phylum Streptophyta; class Pinopsida; order Cupressales; family Cupressaceae; genus Cunninghamia; species Cunninghamia lanceolata. The sequence goes on from BSBN01001119.1 coordinate 100,109, forward strand.
TAATCTATAATTGTAAAGATAAAATTGAATTTGCACTCTCCTCCCCTCATTAGATTAGTGTAGGAAGCAATTTATGCACACCTAGCTTCCTTTTCAAGATACACAGATATCTTATGCATGCACCTGCTCAAGAATTGCAACCACTTACATCTCCATGGCCATTATCTCAATGGGGACTCAACCTCGTGGGCAAAATCCATCTCACCTCCACCAACGTCCACAAGTTCACAATCACCGCCACTGAATATTTCACAAAGTGGATTAAGGCAATACCCATGACATACATTACTGACAAACAAATTGCTAAATTCATCCTCAACTACATCATATGTTTGTATGGTGTGCCTCAATCTATTGTCACGGACAATGGTCACCCTTTCAAAAACCAGGACATCCATGAACTATGTGAAAGATTCCACATTCAACACCCTTTTGCCACTCCGTACTACCCCCAAGACAATGTCAAGTGGAGACGTCAAATAAAGCCATCATAAAAATCCTCAAGAAGATTGACAATGATGCTAGCCATGATGGGCATATTCAACTCAATCCCGCCTTGTGGGCCTACTACACTAGCATCTGCAATCCCACCGGAGCCACAACATATTCACTTGTCTATGGTTCCGAAGCCATCCTGCCCATCAAGGTTGAGTTACCTTCCTTGAGAGTATCACTGAAGCAATTTGTGGATGACGAAGACTACAGGGTATCCAAACTGCATGAGCTTGAGCTACTAGATGAAAGAAGGCAGAATGCCCTAGTACACTTGTAAGCATATTAGAACCATCTCTGACACAACTACAACAAAAGCGTTAGAGTTTAACAATTCAATATCAGAGACCTAGTCCTGAAAGAAAACCCCAAGAATCAAATGGAAAGGGAGAAGCCGGGAAAGTTTGAACCAAACTAGTTCAGTCCATATATCATCACGGTTGCATACAGATCGGGAGCATATCAACTTGCTACCCCAAAGGTGAACCACTACCTAGAGCCGATCAATAGCATGCACCTTTGAAGATATTATACCTAAGTCAGAAAATCAAAAAAATAAAAAAAAAAGTCAAAAAATACAAAAAATACAAAAAAAAAAAGCAATAAAATAGTAAAGAGAAATAATTCATCCAAAAGTGAAAACCACTTCGGTGGCACTTTGGATAAGTACCATGTGGTGAAACCCTGGCAGACAGGGGCCATGTGTAATTAACTTTAGCTCCATTGTCTACCATAACTCTATCTTGTCTTGCGCTTTCCACAATAAATCCTACATAATCCACATCATAATCCACCTCATAATCTACAATAAACTACATTGTCCTTTCATGGCCTAGAAATAAGTTGACATTCAGGGTCTTCCCAACTTTCTTAAACACCTTGTTATCATCCAATCCCATCCCATCTTGGTCATAACTTGGTCCTATACATGACTGGGGGCAATTCCTAATCCTAAAATCGGTATTGGAGGACACCTTTCAAATATTCTAAAAAATGCAAAAACATCAACTATTCTCAAAAATCCAAAAACATCAAATATTCTCAAAAATCCAAAAACATCACATATTCTCAAAAATCCAAAAACATCAAATATTCTCAAAAATCTAAAAACATAAAAAAAAACCACAAAAAAATCAAATAACCAACCAAAAAACCCAAGCAATAAACCAAATCCAAACTACCTTGTCGAACTATGTCACCTCTAATCTCTCATGTAGGTAAGACCATCTCTGATGAGCCCCTGAGGCATCCCAGCTCTTAGATCTTAGGTCGTACAAAGTCCACCTAGTTGAACTACGTTGTCTCTGAGCTTTCACATAGGCAAGGCCATCTCCGATGAGCCCCCGAGACATTAGGTCAGTCCCTTAGGGCTCGTCGAGTCAACCATCATAATAAATCATCCTTCAATGAGATGGAAACTTTGACCAGACTAAAGCAATCAATCTTTCACGAGGCAAGCAACATTACACATCAACAAGACAGCTTATCAAAATAGCTAAACAATCATTCCTCATCATTCGCATAGTGATAATCGCACATCGCTATTGACAATCTTCATCAACTACCACATGTCTTACAACAGAATGGGGCATGGTCGAAACTAGGCTCTATGCCTTAGATGACATGTTCCATCTTTTAGACATCATCAATCATCACATGCTAGCCATTTCACGACTTGTGGCATTCTCGAAACCATACCCCATGTCTTATACGAGATGTCATAATCCTATCACTTGCCTTAGATAGGTGGGGGCATTGTTGAAACTAGACTTGACATCTTATACGACATACTTCCCATCCTAAAACTAGGCATCATTCAATCTATCATACCCAATCAGACAAACACATACACACTCAACATACGATCTACATGGCTGTTGACTATGAGTCTTGTCTGTCTTGTTTTCTTTGCAGTATCATTCTTATGATTCTCAAGGCAGTCCCTAAGTGATGAAGAGAAGAGAGGATAGGGTGGGACCTTTTCTTTGATTTCTATTTGTAGTTTGTCTTGGCAAAATGACTGGGGCAACTAGGTTTCTTGAGTGTGATCAGGATTCCATTGGGTATGAAATAAAGACATCCTAAGCATTAGAAAGAATAAATGCTTCCTTGCATCAGGATTTGCATACCTCACGGGTATCTCATTGCATGTTTCGACAAGATACCACAATTACTTAGTCTAAGTCAGGCATTCCTTGTCTATCTTGTGCCTGTTTCACAAGGGACCACACTTTACGCCTTAGCCTTTGATATGCCATGGTGTTTGTTGTCCTTTGACATAATAAGCTTTATGATGATAAGTAGCAACTGCAAGAAAGAAGCTCAAAAATTTATCAAGGCAAGATCTGGATCCATCCTTCTAGCCAATCTTCATCCTTTGTGCATTCCTCCTCTCCATTTCTTCTAGTCATCTTTCATCCTACTGTGACACACCAAAAAAGTGCATTAGATCTCATAGGCCTACACACATACACAAGTTAGTCCATCATATAGTTCCATCACAAGCATAATACCATAATCATCATCATATTAGATCATTAATATTGCATCATATTACATAGAATCATCATCCACATACAATCTACATTTATCACAAAACCATATGATACATACATATTTGCATCCATGTAGTACACATATAAGCATCACATAAAAATAGAATACCATGGCATAAACATATAGTATCATCCCAACATGTGCATCCATAAGTCACATCATACATTTCATCATAAACATCATCATATACAATGCATAATAAACAGAACTACATCATCTCATCATGAATCATAACTCATAAAGCATAAACATGAAACCATAACATAAAAGAACATATCGCATACATCCATCACATCATATGCATATAGAAATAGGAGATAATCATCAGAATAGTCCATCTCATATATATCATCATCAAAATGTGTCACAGTACAATCTGAATCCATGTGTAAAAAATGGAGCTCACAGGCTCAATAAACAAACTAGAGCATGCAGGCTCGATCAAAAATATACACCAAGTCTATCAAAATGGCCTTGCCAACATTATCATGGCCTCTAGATACTGTCGGTCCCTAAGGACGACCCCTATGCTCTGACCCTACCCTTGAACCAGATGGCCTCTCATATGGTGAAGCCCTCCTCAGTGAGTGCGAAGCCACTACATTGCTATGTGATTTTCAAGAGTGAGACTTGCTAGCACTCCTGCTCTGAAAGCTAGGTGCCCTCTGATCTGCCAGCACCACACCCTCATACAGGGTCCTATAATAACTTGTCTCCAATCAGGCCTGATATAATGCTTGTGCAAGATCTACAGTGGGCCCACTGACTGTAGATATGAAGTCTATACTCCTCTACTCGGCTCTTTGGGCTCTGATGATGGCCATGTCTCTCTGCCCAGTCCTCTGAGTTACCTAGCCCTCTAGCTCCTGAATGTGTAACCGCATTTGCTACATCTCGGCTGCCTGCTCCCCCTCTTCCTCCTCAGCCTCCATCCCTGTAATGGGCACATCCTGCAGTGCCTCCTCTCTGATCCACTCCTCCTCCTCCTCCCCCATCTCCTCTCCATCGACACCCTCTCCACCGACATCCTCCATGGCCACATCCTCCTCGCTCTCTGCCCTCTCCTCCATTTGAATCTCCCCTACGACCGTAGCCACCTGTCCAATGGCCCCCTCTCCCTCCTCCTGAATCAAAGCAAGTCAAGGGCTTCTACCCTATCCATCCTGTCCTCTCCCTCCATCTCCCCTACCTCAGTCTCCCCTACCTCAGTCTCCTTGACCCCTATCCCCTCTACCTCCACTGGCTCCACCGTCATCACCCCCTCCATCATCACCTCCTATGACTCCATCACCTCAGCCTCTACCTCTCCCCCAGCCTCGTCCTCTGAATCTACCCCTTGGTCCACTCCCCAACCTCTCCACTGGAGCTGGCTCATTAAGATGTAAATATGGCATTGGGCTATGAGTGGCCCACCAAGCATCATACTCAAGGGTGGTACCAGCGTCTATTAAATCGGCATTTCCCCACTGAATCGGCTACAAACTTGCAATCTCATCAATCACTGTCTGCACCGCAATCATAGGCCCCCAATCTGACACCTCCTGAGTAGCTTAGACAGACTCTACAATACCTGTCGGAGTATCCTATCGCTCTCTGAGCAAATGGTGCTCTATGATATGTTGGCTCTGCACTGTCTACCCTATCAGGTACCAAGTGTGCCTACAAAATGGTAGGTGCTCTCCATCATCCGTCCACCTGGGACAAGATTTGTAGGGCCTCTTAACAAATGTGTCCAAATGATCAATATTGTGCCTCCAGTATTTGACATCTCCCATCCGTATATGTGTCATTGCTCCAGTGTAACATAATACTTAAGGGAGCTCCTCTAGAACCTCACACTGCACCTGAGGTCTAAGCATAGGGATATGCTCCTAGGCCCAGATCATCAATAAAGTGATGCCACAGCCGATCGACTGCTCGCCACGGTATGCAACTCCATGCAGCAGAAAGTAAAGTGTCGCTAGAAGGTGGGGTCCCCAAGCAGATACTGTCGCATCCACCATCATGCCCTCCAACATATCACCCCATCCAACTGGAAAACCATAACCACACCGATCGGGAATCACAATACCACCAATGCAAATACACAACACCATAATCAGTCGGTCACATCGATCTGACAAAGTATCCCAATGGATATCATGGTCCTCCACCCCTAGGATGGCATCATCATCCATCCCAAAAAGTCAGTAGAGTGTAGGTAATCCTTGATCTGAACTATATCATATGACTCACTCCCCATGAATTGGTAGTCACAAAATCCGTCAAACATCCTCCAAAGTGACGGTAGCCTCTCCTATAGGCAAATGAAAAGAGCTAGTCTCTGAGTGCCACCACTCGACCATTGCAGTAAGTAAGCCTCGGTTAGCCTGAATAATGGGCATGAACACGACACCATATAACCCTAAGGCATGTAGGGTATCTTGCTCCTCCAACGATAAATAATCTCTCAATAAGTAGCCAGCAGGATGACTCTCATGAGTAGAGATAGGTGGCAATCTCACCTGCATTCACAAAGACAACACACTATGTCAATATGAAAATCCTAGGCAAATCATTTGCAGCAAAATTGGGGCAAAATTAGGTCAAAATGCATCACTAAATTGCCAAACAAGCACATGCGTCGTCGTGCCAACTCAGTATGTCACGCCAAAAGCAGAAGCGTCACTCTGCCTCAGGCATGTGTCGCATTTTTGCTAATGCATCATACTGACACACACATGTGGTGCAATTTTGCAATTGCGTCACTCTGCCCTACGCAGGTGTCACATCTTTTAGATGCATGATGGCTAAATTGAATGCGTCACACCAGCTTGCACAGGTGTCGCCAAAAATCACATGCGTCACACTTTGCAGTGCATGCGTCACTCGCGATTGCACCGCATGCGTGCCCTATTTTTGGGCCCTAAAATATAGCAAAAAACAACAAAATTGAAAAGCTAGGGTTAGATACATATCGTCGTTCCTGTCCCGGGAAGTCGACCGTAGGTCCTGACCCTCGCCACGATGCAGGTGAACTGGAACAAGCGACATTCTAACAAGTGCTCTGCAAGAAATCACAAACTGGCTACTCTCCACTCTCTGAAATCTCTACAAGCTAAGTGCACAAATGAGCTTTATGGGCCCCTCTAAGGGCTATTTATAGAACTTTTTAACCTAGGTGGGCCCATTTTTTGTAAATTTGAACAACCTGAAGCCTATTTTTACACACCACACGTTTGGGACCTATTTTTTCACTCCTAGACTACTTTTGGCATCCCATACACCTTTTCAGAATTTTTTTTAGAAAATTTGAAAAATTTCCCGAGGGGGCATAAGGCCATCATGCTTCATTTGGGGCACAGTGGGGCATGTCTAGAGCACATTTCTCAAAATTTTCTTTGACACAACGCTGGAATCAACATTGTATCAAAGAGAGGCAAAATGTAGACACCTAAAAATGTCTTGAGCCTGCAAACACCATGTTGACACCTAATTCATCCCAATTTCGCATTCTACTATTAATTAAGTAATTTATAATTATTTAATTAATTCATTTACCTTCTTATGCTTTTAATTAAATAAATTTTATTTATTTAATTACTTAGCTATGTTCGTCTAATTTTCTTCTATAATTAAATAATTAATTAATTAATTAGTTATTCATTATTTCAATATCCATTTTACCCTATTAATTTAAATAAATACATATTTATTTAAATTATAGGTCTTGTCCTAATAGGTTCCACTTATTTAATTAAATCCCATCACATTATCCCCTTTCTCAAATAAATTAAATAAATGTACACAATTTATTTAATTTAAGAACACCTTATACCTCACCATTTCTTCAAAATAAAAATTATCCCTTGTCCTTTAGTGATTGGGAAACCCTAATCAATCTACACCCTTTATCATATCAAAAGTTAAACATGCAATCACAACCCTTCATTCAAACCCTACTCTATAAAAACACTCTCTCAACCTCATTTCTCATTCCCCACTGGCATAATTTGAGCACTCTCTCTGATTTTGTCATCAACATACTCTTGAGGTTCTCATTGTATTTGCAGGTCTGCAAATCTAAGAGAAAAATACTGCAAAATCTTGGAGTAACAATGGAGAATTAACACTAGTAGTCTAGGGTTTCATGTCTTGTGTTTGCATTTGTTTGATCTTAGGCTATTTAGTACTCCATTGAGTTGTTAGGGCATGCATGATACTGTTTGCAGGTGTTTGAATGTTTTTCCCTGACTTCACTTATGCCATGTTGTATATTTCATGTTTTCTATATTAATGTGGATATTATTTAATTATATTAATAGGTGGAGCTTCAAAAATTTCTATCAAGGAGGTCTAATCGGTAGACAAAAGAGCATGAGTTGTCGACAACTTCTCCACCTTCACGGCTAAGCAAGGGTCATCGATTATTTGATAGCACTCCATAGGACTTTTGATGTTGGAACATTTTGTTGTATACCTATATGACTTTATAAACATACTTTTCTATTTTACCGATGTATATAATTATACATGCTTATATGGCTTTGATTGTACATACCTATATGATATTATATATACACTATATGTCATTTTCATGAGATTATGTATATGAGATTTTACATTATATATATGATGATCAATTATGGTTATAGGATAGATAACTTATCATGCTTAAATGTGACATGCCTGAAATTGTATGAAAAGATCTCTTAAGAAATTCCTAATAGTCATGTAGACATCTAATCATTAATTTACAATAAGAGTTACACATGTGATTGAAGTATGTACATCCCTCATCCACTAAACTTGCATGGCTGCATGCAAATAGAACACAAGTGAAGCTTATAATGCTAGGATATGTTCTAGAGTGCTTGATTAATTCAAAGATTTTGAGAGCATCCTTGCAGAATACATTTTGTGCATATCTTGTAGTCATAGCATTTCATGAGACCACATTTATTTGAGGCATTCATGCACCTTATTTATGCTTTCATATTTTAAATACATGTCTCCTAGGGAAGTTGCAACTACAACATCTAAAAAAATTCCCATATCCTTTATGCTTTGATGGATGCCCATACCCTATTCCAAAGATCCCATTTTGGAATAGGGAGGATGCTGGAAAAGGTTGTGCAATTTGGCTTTACATCCACCAATAGCATTTGCTTGAAAGTTTCTAAAGCCTTATCAACAAATCCATTTTGTGCATATCTTGCAATCATTGCATTCCATGAGATGGCATCTCTTTGAGGTGTTTTTTCAAACAATTCATGTGCCTTGTCTATGCTTCCACATTTTGCATACATATCTGCCAAGGCAGTTGTAACTACAACATTTGACAAAATTCCCATGTCCTTTATGCTTTGTTAGATGTCCATACATTGTTCCAAAGATCCCATTTTGCACAAGCAGGGAGGATGCTGGCAAAGGTTGTGGAATTTGGCTTTACACCCACCAATTGCATTTGCTTGAAAGTTTCTAAAGCCTTATCAACAAATCCATTTTGTGCATATCTTGCAATCATTGCATTACATGAGATGGCATCTCTTTGAGGTGTTCTGTCAAACAATTCACTTGCCTTGTCTATGCTTCCACATTTTTCATACATGTCTACCAGGGCAGTTGCAACCACAACATTTGACAAAATTTCCATGTCCTTTATGCTTTGATGGATGTCCATACCCTGTTCCAAAGATCCTATTTTAGCACAGGTAGGGAAGATGCTGGCAAAGGTTGTGGAATTTGGCTTTACATCCACCAATTACATTTTCTTAAAAGTTTTTAAAGCTTTATCAACAAATCCATTTTGTACATATCTTCCAATCATTGCATTCCATGAGATGGCATCTTTTTGAGGTATTTTGTCAAACAATTCATGTGCCTTGTCTATGCTTCCACATTTTGCATACATGTCTACCAAGGCCGTTGCAACCACAACATCTGACAAAATTACCATATCCTTTTTTCTTTGATGGATGTCCATACCCTGATCCAAAGATCCCATTTTGGCACAGGCAGGGAGAATGCTGGCAAAGGTTGTGGAATTTGGCTTTACACCTACTAATTGCATTTGCTTGAAATTTTTTAAAACCTTATCAACTAATCCATTTTGTGCATATCTTGCAATCATTGCATTCCATGAGATGACATCTATTTGAGGTGTTCTGTCAAATAGTTCATGTGCCTTGTTTATGCTTCCACATTTTGCATACATGTCTACCAGGGAAGTTGCAACCACAACATATGACAAAATTCCCATATCCTTTATGCTTTGATGGATGTCCATACCTTGTTCCAAAGATCCCATTTTGGTACAGGGTGGGAGGATGTTGGAAAAGGTTGTGGAATTTGGCTTTACACCCACCAATTTCATTTGCTCGAAAGTTTTTAAAGCCTTATCAACAAATCCATTTTGTGCATATCTTGCAATCATTACATTCCATGAGATGGCATCTCTTTGAGGCGTTATGTCAAATATTTCACGTGCCTTGTGTATGCTTCCACATTTTGCATACATGTCTACCAAGGCAGTTACAACCACAACATTTGATAAATTTTCATACCCTTTATGCTTTGATGGATGTCCATGCCTTGTTCCGAAGATCCCGTTTTGGCATAGGCAGGGAGGATGCTAGCAAAGGTTGTTGAATTTGGATTTACACCCGCCAATTGCATTTGCTTGAAATTTTTTAAAGCCTTATCAACAAATCTAGTTTATGCATATCTTTCAATCATTGCATTCCATGAGATGACATCTCTTTGAGGTGTTCTATCAAATAGTTCACATGCCTTGTCTATGCTTTCGCATTTTGCATACATGTCTACCAGGGTAGTTGCAACTACAACATTTGACAAAATTCTGATATCCTTTATGCTTTGATGGATGTCCATACCTTGTTCTAAAGATCCCATTTTGGCATAGGCAAGCAGGATGCAGGAAAAGGTTGTGGAATTTGGCTTTACACCCACCAATTGAATTTGCTTGAAAGTTTTTAAATCCTTATCAACAAATCCATTATGTGCATATCTTGCAATCATTGCATTCCATGAGATGACAGATCTCTTTGAGGTGTTCTGTCAAACAATTCATGTGCCTTGTGTATGCTTCCACATTTTGCATACATGTCTACGAGGGCAATTGCAACCACAACATCTGACAAAATTCCCATATTCTTTATGCTTTGATGGATTTCCATGTACCGTGTACAATTATCATGTCTAAGGTCAATGAAAGAACAAACCTCCATGAAGGTGAAACAAGCATTCTTGTCTTGCAATAAAAAATATTAACATAAAACGCTCACCATCAAATTTAGCATAAAACATAATGACAAAACACACCTAAAGAATGTGCTACTAAAATCGCATGAAATAGTTATCAATCTAGGGCTCTTAATCCAAGGTTGACAATTCAAACCTTAAAGTATTAAAGTGCCTTCTTGCCCTCAAGTATTAAAAATTCTTAGCACCAAATGTGAAGAAACAATAGGCTAACAACTAATGCCAAATGATTCAAGGCCTCTACAACTCATACTAGAAGGAAACAAACCTCCTCAAGAACACGATAAAACATATGCAATGCTTATAAATCTCCTAAAAATCTACAATGCAACCTCCAAATTTGAATTAAATGAAGAGTGGATGGGACCATGACCATGATCTTTTGAAGGGATTGCTCAAGCAATAGGAAATGATACAACATTGAAATCAAGATAGTCAAGGAAGGAAAAACCTAAAGAATCAAAAAGAATGATCATTAGGACCTCAAAAATATCAAATTGATAGTATAAAGCAAGAAGAGTGATGGAGGTTGACATTTATGATTGTTAGCTTTATGATGGTGGGTTGTCCTCTAATTTTCATCTTACCTATAATTGTTATTGTTGCCTTTAGACCATGATAATCATCAAATTGATAATAGAACTAGTACCCATGAGTTTTATAACAAATGGGCAGGTGGAGTGTTTCTTCTAGGGATAATGGTCCATTATTAGTCCACATTGTTGTTCATAACAACCATAATGCAGTTTGATAGTCCAAAAGCTTATGACATTCCTCTTGGTTTTGACTATCTTTTTCACCATTTTGCATCATCTTTTCCAATACCCATGACTTCTATAATACTTATCACATGAATATATTCAAAAACTTTAATATTTAAGACATCCTTTATTTAACCTCACTCTTATGACATGACAGTCCTAGATGCCCTCTTCATTATAATTGTACTATACCTAGTGATTGCCTTATAGATTTATTTGATTTTTCTAGTTACTCACTAGGTAATAGGGATCTCTCATATCTTTGTGACACTCCTTGAAGAATGGAATAGACACCAACTAATGTAATGGTTGTATGAAAATAGTGTAGGGTGGTTGCAATATGAAAAGATAATGAAATAGAAGTAGGACTATTGTATGGACTGTGATAGTCCCTCTTACTTCAAATTCAAAATGATCATCATGTGAATGATGACAGTGGTCCTTAGAAGATAGTAGTCATGAATGATGCTAGTTTGATATTATGGTCATAATCTCCTCATAGGATATGACAAAGCTAGTTCAATAAGATCCCTCTATCATTTCATGATGCAAAGATAAGTTTGATAAACCTTCAAGACCTTAGGGCCTACAAATCAAGCATTCTCAAATAAGGTTAGGGCTTTCAAAGACCTAGGATTCATCTTCCTCCTCTCCTAATCATCATTCAAAGGATGATGATTCTCCTCCAGACTCTCCTACAATGCCTCTTTGGTCTTGTCAGACATTGTAATTAGGTGATTGGGTTGGTGGTCCTTCAGATGCAAGAAGAACAAGGTCACAATTTTAGTAGGCCCCACATCTCTTCAGTGCTTCAGCTTCTAATCCATGGTCTTTTCAGAAAGCTTCTGGTGTCCCTAAGTGGGATGCTTCTATGCAGGAAGAGTTCAATTCCTTGGAGAGGAACCATTCTCGGGATTTAGTCCCCTTCCTAATGGAAGGAAACTTGTTTGATGCAAGTGGATCTATCAAACAAAATTTGTTGTAGATGGGTCAGTTGATAAGCATAAGACTCACCTAGTCACTAAAGGATTCTCCCAGGTTCTTGGGATTGATTCCTTTGAGAGTTTTGCACCAGTTACCAAAATGAGTTCCATCTGACTTGTTCTTGCCATTGCTATAGCCCATTATTGGGAAGTTCATCAGATGGATGTGAAGAGTGCTTTTCTTCACGATAACCTTCAAGAGAAGATATATATGGAGCAACCACAGGGGTTCATACATGATCCTTCACTTGTTTGTTGTCTTCGAAAGTCTCTCTATAGCCTCAAAAATGCCCCTTGAGCCTGGTGTAGACACCCAAAAATGACCATCTCATTGCATCATTTGCATGTCATCAAATTTGTCTAATCACTTGTAAATCATCAAATCTATCTAATCGCTTGCATTCAACGTTAATTAAATAATCTAATTTTTTAATTAATTTCATCAAAATCATCAAATTTCCTCTAAATCGCATATTTTCAACATTAATTAAATAAATCCTCTTTATTTAATTAATGTCATTAAATTCCTCTATATTCTTCCAAAATTAAATATTTTTAATTATTTAATTAAATCATTATCCCTTTTCAAATTTCAAGTCCATATTAATTAAATAAATCCAATTATTTAATTAATTCATCATTTATCTCCTCTTATCCATAATTAAATAATTTTTATTATTTAATTAATCAATTATTCCTCTAAAGTTAAATAAATTATCCAAATTTATTTAAGTTGACTCAATCCCTAAAAATAAATAAAATTAAATATTTTATTTATATTCTTCCACCATGCAAAATAAATTAAATCAATTTATTTGTTTAATTTATTTGAATCTTCATATCTTATCTTTTCTTCAAATCATGCACAATCAATTAAATAAATTTATTTATTTAATATCAATTATATTTTTTCATTATTCTAAAAATATCATGTTAACTCATGTGCACAATCAGTCTTATTTTTAGAACTTCAAAAAGGAAATATAAAGTTAAGTTAATTGGCTTTAATTTATCTCTGTTCCATGTCTATTATCAAAAAGCAATTATCTTAATAAAAATACCTTTTTGGAGTGACACATGTCGTGTGCACATTCATTACGAGTTATTTGATTTATCTCAACCATCCATTTCATGGATTTATTTCATCCATTGATCGATCATGTCTGAAATCTATATAAACCCCCCTCATCTCCATAACAAATCCTCTTTGATCATTTATTCTCAGGCATTCTTATAGTGTTTGGAGCATTCATCGCATCGTTGAGCACATTGAGCACATAAACACAATCTACATCCGCTTGTTGCAAACATGTTTTCGCAATTTATAGAGCAGTCCACATTCGACCAAGATAACAATACAATCTAGACGAAAGCTTTCATTGTTTTGTGTTATTCATTGATTAGTTGGTTATTTACTTAGATCGTTATCTTGATGTTATGGGTAATTGAGTTATTATTATCATTGCTTTTGATCTTATCATTCAACCTCTCGATTTTTCCTATACACACTTGGTATGCCAATATGGACTCTTTCCTTCTATCAATTGGGTTCACTCAGTGCCATTCTAATATGAATGTTTACATTTTGTAGTAGGATGATACTCTCACCTTCCTTGTTCTCTGTGTTGACAACTTGTTGCTCACAGGGAGTTCCTCATCCACCATCAAAGCAGTGAAAAATGCCCTTCATGATCATTTCCTTATGTCAGACTTGGGTCTTCTGCACTACTTCTTGGGGATTGAGATCATCTAGTCTTCATCTGGTATCTTCATTACATAGCCCAAGTATGCACTTGATATGCTTTCCAAATTTTACATGGCAGAATATAAGCTTGCACTGACTCCATTTTTGCCAGGGATCAAATTTGAGGCTCATTGTACTTCACCATTGGTGGATACTACCTTGTATCACCAATTAATTAGGAGTCTCATAAACTTGACTCACATGAGATCTAGTCTATCATATTTTGTGGGCTTGGTCTCTAGGTTTATGGAGGAGCCACATAAGCTACACTAGAAAGTAGCTAAGTGGATTCTTCACTATGTACAAGGCACTCACAATTATGGGATTCACTATGCAACGAGCATGGATATTGACTTGGTGGGACACATAGGTTTAGATTGGGTAGGAAATTCTCAGGATCACAAGACTAATTCAGGGTATTACTTCTCACTTGGTTCTGGTCTAGTTTCTTGGTCGAGCAAGAAGTAGTCAACAATTGTTCTTTTATCTACAGAGGTTGAGTATCGAGGAGTAGTTAATGGTAATACTAAGGCCATTTGGCTTCAAAATATTCTCACCGATTTTGGTATTCCCTTCCGAAAGCCTATAATCATCTTTTGTGACAACTAGAGTGCAATTGTGATTTGAGAATATGGGATTAGGTCAATTATACTTGCAAGCTTCCTTCTCAAGACCAACCAGACCATTTAGTAGAGTGGTAGTGATTTGGGTGTCTAGGATTTGATCATAAAAACCTCATTCTTGCACATGAGGAACCATATTTGAAAAGCTTTGTTTTCAATACGTTGACAACTTTAATCAGTTCATTTAGAAAATATAGGACATGATTTTAATAGGTAAGACAATAAAGGTTTGTTGTAGGCAGATTATAGAATATTTCAAAGAAGCAATGCTTTTGCAGCATGCTGGAAATTTCAAATATCAAAACAAAGAATAATATGAGGAAGAGAATCAAATATCAAAACAAAGAATAATATGAGGAAGAGATAGTCAATTTTGTTAACTTGACGCTTTGTTAACTGAATTATCTCATGTAACATCTTATCAATCTTCTCATTCTTTTAAAACTTTATTCTTAAGAAACGACATAATGAGAACTCCTTCCGTTTGGTTTGCAATATGACGAAAACTTGCAAGCAATCGTTAAGCAATGAATATAGTCTCTTGGAACACTCCTACTCATCCAGTTTGGTGAGGTGAGCAGTTGCACAACAACACCTTGCTATTTTGCAACTTTACCTTCTTTATTTGTACATAGTTCTACTCACATGTGATCTCCTATTCCATTAATAATGATGTGGCTAATCTAGCGTTTCAAGTTTTAAACAAAGGATAACTAGATAAATATTAAATAAAGTTTTAGAAAGTGCAAGCAATCAATAGACTTTTGAAAATTTCATACCTAAATATTCAAAGCTCGCTATTGATTTTCCGACTCGAGCCCGACCTTCGATGCACGTGGGTTTTGTTGCTAGGTAGAAAACTAGAAATCAGTTATCTAATATATAAAGAAAAAGCTAAGAGCATACACTTAATAGATGTTATCTGTAGAACACAAAATGAAATCGAGTCAATTTTTCCTCTCCTACAAAATGTTGTAGATTTGGGATTTGGTACGAATATTAGTGCAAAGACATGCTATCACTGAACTAATTCTCAAAAACATTGAATATAAAACAGAACCTTACCTTCTTGATCTCACGTGAACAATCTTCAGCTTGAGATGCTGCTAAACGACCTTCCTTCTCTTTTGTTTTTGTTACTGATAATAATCGTAGACACAAACATCTATGAAAAACAAAATCTAGTGTGAGATTCTCATATCTATTGAAATTTAATTATGTCTCTTTGTTTGGAATAACAATATCTTTTTGGATTGGATGACAAAGAACATACTAAAGAATAGTCAATTTTATTTTTTGCGACATTCAATAACTTTGGTAGTCCAATCATCCACTATTCCACAATCAGATGAACATATGAAATTATAATACATGTATTGATTACAATCGTGCAACTAAATATTCGAAACATGGAACTAAACAGTCAAAAGCCATGAATCCCAAAAAAATTTAAAAATTCTATCATTTTGACAATAGTTGAAACAATTATAAGTCCAGTTGCTTACATCATGCTAATAAGACTATTACACTCGTCCAATAAAATATCAAATAAAACAATTTTAATATATTGGAAAATATTTTGAAAAATAATATACATTAGAAACTTTAGTGAAACGATTTTAATTCTGCTTTCTCATTGGTGGATTGAATAAAAATTAATAGAACTTTCATGAATACTGCGTAGGGCAGGAACTAATAATTGGTATATTGACCACAGTTTTATAAAAACGGTACTCAGCGACCTTACTGCCTAGGGTTTAGGGAAACCTTCAGGTTTTAATAAATAGCAAAATAAAGAATAAACTGATACTCAATTCAAATCCTCAATATAGTCATCACAAAACAAGTCTGGCTAAATGTAACGTTGAAACAGCAACTTAAATTATGGAGTATGCGACAACATTTTTCCTAACATCTTAATTACAGAAAGGAATGCAGAAAACGCCCTAGAAACAGGTGAATCATGAGTCCCTTATACCGTGGTTCTGCTCTTTCAGCGCACATTCTAAAGGCGCTCTATAAGAAAATCAACAAAAGCGAGAAAATGAGGAGGTTTTCAGGTCAGTCAATTTTTAATCCATTGCCAAGCACCCATTTCAATTATTCTTCAATTTTCAATGTTAATTCAAGGAAGTATTCAACTGAAGCTTCCGAAGGCCAAAAAACACCAGCAGACAATAACAATAAAAATAACCCTTTTGTCTCTGATCCATCTGTCCCTCCTAGTGAAAGGGTTTTAAGGCTTGTAGATGACATTGCTGGCCTCACATTGAATGAAGTAACTGACCTCACTGACGTTCTTAGGACCAAGTTGGATATTAAAGAAATGCCCATTATGACCATGATGATGCCTGGGATGGGAATGCCAATAATGCCTGGGGCTGGTGCCAAGGCAGGGGCGGAAGCCAGGCCTGAAGAGAAGCAGGCTGCCAAGAACTTTTTTGATTTGAAGCTGGAAAGTTTTGATGCAGCTTCTAAGATTAAGGTTATCAAGGAGGTTAGGACGTTTACGGATTTGGGTCTCAAGGAAGCCAAAGAATTGGTGGAGAAAGCCCCTGGGCTTTTGAAGAAAGGGGTTTCTAAAGAAGAGGCTGAGCAGATAATTGCAAAAATGAAGGATTTGGGTGCTAAAGTTGTCATGGAATAGTTTTAGTCTTTTCGCTCAGCTCGAATGAAAACAGTTCTTGGCTTGTTTGGGCAGTAAGCATATTGACTTAATTGAATTAAATTTGCTTCTTGCATATTTTTATCAATCTTATTCAATAATTCCAATTGGCATAGTTTTAAGAGCAAGTTTCTTTTGTGAGCATGACTTGTGTATGCCTTGTTCTAGCAAGTTTCTGTTTCCTGATTAACCTATGTTTGTTAAGAAGCCTGTGATCAACATCAAAATTTCCATGGAAATATCATATCCTTGGAGTGCTTATTGTCAGATTTATGCTGGTATTGCGTACATTCATTTAGATAAGACATATGGCAACACGCAACTCAGTGTTTTTTAAGTTGCCATCATTAGAGAAAACAAAATTATGTGGTCAAATTTTACTACCTAAATTTATGTAGTTGTTTTAATTTCTAAACCCATTTCACTGGAAAATCTGTGCTGTTGCATTATGTTCAATACAGAATGTCTTACAGTCACTCTTCGAGATTCTCATGATTCTGGAGTTTTATTGAAAGAATTTGGGCCAACCAAAAGCTAATGAAGACATGGGTGGCTTCTAAAATTATGTTATAGTCTCTGTATTTGTTATGAAGATTATCTGACACTGTTGAGAATGCAAATATATATTTTTTATTGATGCCAAATGGGCTCTTCCTACACAGAAAATATTTGCTTTATACTGTGTTTGTTTCAACTTCTGATATTTAGTACAATGGATTGTTCAAATTTTGTTAGTTGAATATTTTATCATTTAATAGTAAATACAAAATGCTATGATTGAATTGTTATTTGACTATTTTGAATGCCTTCCAATTACGACAAAATAGTCAATTAACAATTCAATCACAACATGTTACAAATGTGTTTGATCAAGTGAAAGCTTTCATTCAAGATATTTTTCAGACTCGTCAATTTGAGTTCAGAACTATACTTCCTTATTGATTAAGTGTCACTGTACCTCAAAATCATTGTGACAATTCTATATTTAGTAATTACCTCTTTTGAGTTGTAGCTCATTTATGTTTTTGCATTGTTTCTATATTGACAGGTTTAAGTATCTAACCCCTACCTTATATTTTCATTTTGAAGTCATCTTATCTAAACTAGCTATGGGATTTTCCATGCATGGTGTGAGATGATCTCTATTTAGTGGAGCAATGATGTTGCATCATAGGTTCCATGAATTAATCTTTTAAAGAATATGCAATTTGTATTAAGCTAAATATTCATTCACAAGCCTCAAAAAGGTTAGTTGACACTAAGAGCATAGTTTGAGCAAATCATTACGCCATGAGGCGTTCTACAATCACAGCAGGGGTGGAGTTGAAGACCTGAAAGATTCCAAGATTCCGTGTAATTTTATAAGATTCCAATCTAAAAAACAAAAAAAAGAGATTTATATGCATGAGATTATTAAGATAGAGGATCATAATGAAACGCCACCATAAATACACCACTAAACCTCACTCTCAAAGATGCTTTTGCTATTTTAAACCAAAATGCAAATATTCTAGCTGCAAGTAATTTATGAAGGCCAAGAATAAGAAATATATATTTAATAGGAAATGAAACGCTTGCATACTAAATGCCAGCAATTTATAAAAAATAAAAAAATAAAAACCAAAAAGCAAAAAACAAATTGGAAGATATCTCTTGGTACTGTAGATATATTTTTTTAAATATAAGTATACTAGTTATTGTCAACGAGCACTTGGCTGTTTAGGAAAATATGAAATCTTATTCTCAATAAGAGAATGAGATAATCTCCAATTGTTATGACACTTGAGAACTAAATATTGTTTCTAATAAAGAATGCCTATATAGAATGAGATTAGATCATAAGTATATTCTATGATGTATCTAGGGGAAATATGATCAAGCAAATAAAACAAATAAAGCAAGCAAAGACAAAGATTGTTTCTTAAGAATAAAGCACATAAATGCAAGCAAAGGCTGGATATATGTTTAGAAGAATAATGCAAACGTTAAATATTGAGTTAGGAGGAGAAAGAATTGGCATGAGTTTGTTTAAACACATTAGTTTGAAGGTTTGGGAAGTTTTGGAGAGTTCTTTTTAAATTCTTGGCCAAGTGCAACATGTTATCTGCCGTTGCACCAAAAGATCGACTTTTTAATGCCTGATACAACCACTTGACTTAACAAGCACGGGAGGCCGTTAAGCCCTTGTCGCAAACCACCGCAGCGCTGCACTGAACAAGGAGACCAAGGGCCACAAGTTGCAACCACCCCCCCCCCCCAACAAATGCAAGCGCGGGGTTTGAACCCGTGACCTCGGCTTTGATACCAATTGTTAGCTGCCTTTGCACCAAAAGATCGACCTTTTAATGCCCGATACAACCACTTGACTTAACAAGCATGGGAGGCGGTTAAGCCTTTGTCGCAAACCACCGCAGCGCTGCACTGAACAAGGAGACCAAGGGCCACACCTTGCAACACAACACCCATACCGTCTTGGAGGTTTTGGACCTGAGATGGTGTCCAGACCTCCTTTAAATATTTTTCTTGTCTTATGTATTAGTGGAAATAATAATTGTGTCTCTTTTCATTAGATATACTGACTTCTGATATTGATCTAAGATATTCAAATTTCTGTTCTAATTTTTGAGGACAAATCTGCTTTCAGAATTTCAGCATATTAAAACTTCAGATTCATGTCCAGTTTCAGTCTCAGATTGTAGCTTAGGTTGTAAAAGTAGTCTTAGAACACTTTCTTGGCTTTGTGGTGGAACACCTGCAACGACTTAACTATCATCCACTAAGGCAGAGGAAAACTTGAAATCAGAGATAGCAGTATCCATGGAGGAGGCTATCAAATATCCAAGAGGCTAATTGAGACCATGAAAAGGACAAGCAGATTGGTGGGCATGTTGGTTCTATCAATAAATGGAGAATGTAGCAACTAAAATGATGTTGAAGAAAAGGATTGACATGCACCATGAAATCTAAGAAGAGGTTGAGATGGCAAAATTATTTTGAAAAAAATTCTTTTAGGAATGAGATAGAGCTGAATAAAAAGCTGCAAGAGTAATAAGTATCAAATTATTTAGTTTGAATAACATGTAGATTGACCAGATTCACTATAATTTGATTGGTGGTAGATGGTTGAATGTGGAAAGATGAGGATGAGGATGTTGGCCACCCAAACATAACCAGCTGGAAGAGCTTGGAAACACATCTATTTATAATTTTGTTTCCTATGCCAGAAGATTGTTTCCTGGACCTCAAGAAAATGAAACAAAAGGGCACAATGGCATATTATTCTAGAGAATTTCGTCAAGCAAGTTTGTTGGTAGAGAAGATCTGTCCATGGTGTGTAGTTGCAACTTGCTATGCATGTTTAAAAAAGGATTCAAATTGGGGTTCTGTTAAGACTTTAATGAATTCAAATTTTGAAATTTCAGATGAGGATCTTATGGAGATGGTAGGTGACCCAGAAGATTCAGCCGGAGAGGAAGATGGAACTGTAAATTTGGAAGGCCTTGAACAATAAGATATTCTTACGGTCTCCCTCAATGCCTTTTTAGCCTCCTAGGCTTTCCACAGCATCAAAATCAGAGGGAGGCAAAAGATTAAATGCAGAACATCCATAGCTCTCTTTAACAATGGCTGCAGTCACAATTTAATTGGTAATAAATTAGTGAGTTCTTTGGATATACAGGTTGAATGTATGTAGAATTTTCAGGTGTTAATGGTGAACAACACTATGATGGAAATGGAAAGGAATGGTAAAAGGTTGCAAATTTGGGTTGGATTGTGATGAAATCAGTTGCTATTTTTATTTGGTAGCTATTGGAGAAGCGGATGTGATCGTGGGAGTTCAATGGTTGAAAACATTTAGTAAATATTGCATCAACTATGCTGATGTTCTTGAAGTTTGAAAAGACCAGCAATGGATCACCATAAAAGGTTTGCAACCTGGTGCAAACAAATTTATTCCGCCCTTCAAGGTATCCAAACAAATTGGTAACATTGAGCTGTAGTTTATGTTTGAGTTCAATACAATGAAAGGGTTGCATGTTAAAATTGTGGAAAATCAATCAATAAGATATCTAGAGGTACAACAATTGATTGGTACATTTGACATTTCAAAGACATCTTAAAAACTTGCTTATGGATTGTTGACAAAAAGAGGATCAAATCACATCATCGAGTTGGAAGCATGGCTTAAGCGGACAATTATTTCTCTGTATTGCTATCCTCAATTTTTTAAAGATGAGATTGAGAAAGGAGCCAAGGACTTGCTAGGGTTAAGGTTTGTTGTACTTGTCAAGAATCCTTTTTCATCACACCACTCATCTTGTTGAAGAAAAATGGATAATTCTGCATGGGCATAGATTACAGGGAATTGACTAAAAAGAATGTTAAATATTGATATTCTATTGCATGCGTTGATGAGCTGTTGGCTATGTTCCATAGGGATGCATCCCCAGCTTTGAAATTGGCATCCCCATCCCCAATGGTGTTTCTATGACAGTGGGAGGTATGGGACGTCCATAATTTTCCAAAATGTAAGATCATCCCTGAGACATGTATTGAAAAGTTGGAATGTCAAGGTGACGTTTGGCAGCCCCTGGGATGGCTGGCGACATCTGAGACCTCCCTCGACTGTCTCGGGGATGTCTAGGCATCCTTGAGGCAAAAGTAATGTCTTTTTTAAAGAATACTCCCATTTATTAAAAAAATTAGTTTTGCCTACCATTTGCAGTCAATTGAGTTCTGTGCGACTATATGGATAGGGGGGCACAACTAGTTGTTCCAACATATTGAAGTGCAAGTGTGAGGCTTCACTCTCGATCTCTTCATAGTAGGGCTGCGATCAAAGGTGTTGTTGTCTCCCAAAATAACTACAACCCAAAACCCTAAAACATTTTATAATCACCTAGGCTAGGGGCATCGTTAGGGTGATTGAAAGAGGTTTATCAACAAGTTGTGGGTGATTTTGGACAACCTACAGGAGTGGGTAGGCTCCTCTGCACTTCGAGCTCAGCTTAAACTCTGGAGGGATATTCCAAGGGGTATACCTAAGCATGTATTGTTTTCAAATCCAGATGAACAACTAAAAATGAAAGGATAACCAAACCCAAATCATTTTCTAGGCCCCAAAGACTTTCAATGGACCCATAACAATTGGTTATCACTAAGAACCCCTATATAGTTGATGAAGGGCACTCCCAATAACAATGGAAAGTGCAGGGATGCTTGTTTGGTCTGCTAGAATTGATACTTTGAAGGTTGTCTAACAATATTTCCTGTTTTCAACACAAAACCACAACAACACATGCAATAGTAACTATTTATTTCACACTTGATAAGTTATTTTAGTTTCTTAAAGAGGTGTGGGTGATCAAACATCTCAGATCGGTGCCTATTCTGATGGGCTACAGGGTCCACGGTAGAAGGAAAGACAACACAAAAATGAAACACACACTTTCTGGATGCCCAGATGCAAGAAAAACAACGATCAATGAAGAATATACTTAGTAATCCTTTGTCAAAATATAATCATTCATCTACAACCATAGAAGAGATCATCACATAGCATGTAATGTTTTAAGAAATTGTCATATTCATCTAATCAATGGTTACAATCATACCACGAAGTGTGGCAAGAGGAAACCCTGGCTGAAAGTTAGGATTCCCTTGAAAAATCACATAAGGAGAAGTTCACACGCTGAGCGCTGAAATCAAAATGAAAACTTTTCATAACCTGTCTTATCCGTTGGAGAACTGAAACTTTTTTTGTTCTTTGAAACCCTAGAGAGCTCTGCACTTGATCGCTTGAAAAATGCCAAAAGACCAACCCTTGAAAAGAGTTCATATCTTGCCTTTATAGCCTTCACACATAGGTTTGAGAATGAACTGGGATGGAAAAACCCTCAACAACCCCACCAACTGCATTCAAAGCATTAATTTTGGCCACCCACTTTGCATTAATGGCGTCCCTGGAAGTAGTTGGCGCGTTCCCAGGGGGTTGGAGGAGTCTGGAAGGCTAGGAAGTTGACCTTTGACAAATTGGTCTTCAGAGGTCGGGCCTTCCATCTTGCAGCGTGCTCTTTAGAAGAGAAGAAAGGAACCACCCGACCTGAAACACATAGAAGAATATAAAAGTCGCTCGGGATCGGGCTTTGGGCCTTCACCATTTCATTTGCTTGGAAGAAGAGAACATCCTAACTCCGACCCTCAAAGTTTGCTTTACATAGAAAAAATTTCAAACCTTTGGCAGACTTCGGTCGCCGACCCTTCCTATCGCCACTTATTCTGAGGAAGAGAGAAGGCCACAAGTCCGACTTCCGATGACTTTCGATACACTTAGTCAAATAATGAACGCTTGGGGTCGGCCCCCGGGCTTTCCACCTACCATCTTCCCTGAAGGGAGGAAGAAAAACCAACCTCCGCTATCTGCCGCCCACTTCATACTTAGAAGAATTTGAAACAAGTATACCCGTCGGACTTCAGACCTCGGGGCTTCTCCTTGACACCTGCCTTGAAGAAGACTGAAGGCCAAAGTCCCGAACTCCGACCTCCGATACACTCAAATGAATTTTGGAGCCTGATTTCGGAGCCGATAGATAAGACAAGACAAAAGACATGAACCTCGAACTCCGAAACTCCGACAAAGGTGAAAAATACAAGGAAACATTAATAAAGATTTGGACTTAGTCATTTTTTGGGCTTTTCCCTTGTACTTAAAAGGCAAACACATAAAAACCTATGGAAGATACCTCAGATCGGTTATAAACTATAGGTCCAATATTGAAGGCATAAAGTGGGCATCTGATGGATTTTGGGGACTGTTTTTTTATGTGTCAACAGGTGCTGCATGATTAACTCCAGCTCATGTCGGAATATATTTGGTTAAGTTCCGAAACCTTTGTTGTTACTGCTGTGGGGAGAAGAACCATATCCCCTTTTCCTTTAGGTTTTATTATGGCATGTTAATTCGGTTGCTCTTCTCCCTTTGAAATGATGGATGCAATTGTTTCATCCAGTCTAGTTACCTTGCGTGGTTTGCTCTATCAAGAGCCTAAGTTACCAAAACTCAAAGACTATTTTAGATTTGAGAATTAGAGCAGACCCGAGGAAACTATTCAATCTGGCTTTGAATCCGGTCCCTACAGCATTATCAATTCCACTCATATCGTGAATTTTAGAACTTAAATTAGTTTAAATCCGGGTACCCTAAGTTATGTTTAAATCTGACTTTCATTATTATTAAGTCTGACTTAGTTTAATATCGAAATGGATATATTATTAATAATATACGTTTAAACATTATATATATATATATATTACATTAAATGTTTAAATATTCATATAATAATATATCATTATTAATACTGCCGTCCCCAAAAAATGGCCCCCAGATTGCCATCCCCGAAATGCTTCCCCTGCCATCCCCCCACTGTCCCCCCCAAATGGCCCCTGGACTGCTGTCTCCAAAATGCATTCCCTGCCATCCCACCATCCCAATCCCTGAAACGCCATGGAACATAGGCTATTGGATGAATCAGATGGGGTCACCATATTCACAAAGACTGATTTATGATTTAAGGTATCCCCAAATCAGGGTAAGGGAAAGTCACCAGTACAAGACTGACTTCAAAACTTATTATGGCCACTTCAAGTTCAGAGTAATGCCTTTTGGGCTTTCAAATGCCCCAGCCACCTTACAAGGTATTATGAACCAAATTTCAGTTTATTTAAAAGGAGTTTTCAAGTTTTGTGCATGTATTCTCCGATAATATTTTGATCTACAACACTGGTATGGAGGAACATAAACATCATTTATAGAAGGTTTTAGAACTCTTGCAGAACTCACTTTTTGCTAAAGAGTCAAAGTTTGACCTTTGAAAAAGTGAACTTGTGTTTAGGGCATATTATTAGCAAAGAAAGGATGAAAGTGAAGCTCGCTGAGATTCAAGCCATTTTTGATTGGCCAAACACCTGAAAATGCAACTTAATTTAGAGAATTCTTGTGCTTGGGTAGTTTCTACAGGAAGTGTATAATAGGTCTGGAGGACTTGTGGCTCTACTTACTGGTCTAACAAAAAAAGGATCAGTTCTATTGGACAGAGACAACAAATTTTACTTTTCCTATCATAGAAATGGTAATGACATCCAATCTAATTGTACCACGTTTAGGTTTTTAACAACCTTTTGTTGTTGAATGTGATGCTTCAGGAACAGGCATAGGGGCAATTCTTATGCAGCAGGGGTGGCCTATTGCCTTTGAAAGTAGGAAGTTGACAGAATCAGAAAAACTCAAGTATTTATGGTAAGGAAACCTTGGCTCTTTTTCATGCAGTCAAAAAGTTCAACCAGTAAATGTTAGTCCAGCACTTCATCATTAAGATAGATGACCATAGCCTTAAGTACACAAAATGCTTTATCTGAGCATCAAGCAAAATTGATAAACGAGTTACAAAGCTTCAAATTTTGATATTGATTATGAGAAATGGGTAAAGAATATTGTAATAGATTATATTTCATGAGGGACGGAAAGGCAATTTCCATGACTGAGTTCAGCTGGAAAGAGGAGATATTGGCATAATATGCCAAGGATCAAAATTCTGCTTCTATGGTACAAGACCCGGAAAGTATGCAATAGGTGGGCAAGCACATCATTTAAGGTGATCTGATTTTTTATGAGGATTATATACACCTGTACCTAATTGTAAATTTAAGAAGCTATTAAAAGAATATCATTCTTAACTTATTGCTAGTCACATTGTTATCCTTTTGCAAAATAGGAAGTAATTTTTTTTCAAAAAGAGCTAAAAGATGTAAAATGATTTCTGGCTTCTTTTGAAAATTGCCAAAGGAATAAAATTGAGAATATGAGAAGTCCATATCTGTAGCCCTTGCCCATTCACAAGCAAAAATGGGGATCTATTAGCACACACTTCATTATAGGATGACCATCGTGGGAAAGACTAACTCTATTTATGCAGTGGTTGACTGTTTGACCAAGTTTGCCCCATTTGATTTCCATGGATGTTGCAGGCATTGATAAAGCTTCATAAGTTGATGAATTATTTATGTGACATATTTATAGGTTAAATAGATTTTTAAAGAACATGGGTAGTGATCGAGATCTAATATGCACAGGTAATTTTTGGTAGTAGCTGTTTAAATGTGTTGGAACAAATCAACCCAAGTGTGATTATCACCTTCAAATAGATAGATAGACAAAAAATGTCAATAAATATCTAGAAAGGTATTTGAGGAATTATGTTGCCTATCAACAAAGCTCATGGCCAAATGATTGCATTTGACAGAGTTGGTAAAACACAATCTATCATAGAGGTGGAACAATACAATATATCATAGAGTTTGTACAATACATCATACAACTATTGCATGCTACCATTCAAGGAATTGTACAATTATGACCATCCATTGTTGACTAATTTGTTCATTGAAGACACAATTGCAAATTGTGCATAACATCCTCAAAGAGAAGCAACAGATATTGAATCAACTAAAGGAGAACCTGAAGTGACCTAAATAAGATGCAATCTCAATAATACCAATACTAGTTGAGAGTGTGGTGTTGTAGATTGGATCTTTATTGAAGTTCTAGTCCTATATGTTGGGATCGTGTAAATGAAAAGGGGCAGAGAAACTTGGGCCTTAATACTTTGGGCCTTGCAAATGGGTTGCATAGACTTTTAAGACACCAACAAGAACTTGAGTTCACAATACATTCCATATGTTTTAAGGAATTGTAGGTCTCCCAAGTTACTATTGTTGATCGTTTGTTCTTCATTTAAGAGAGATAAAATAAGAGATGGTGGTATATGAGAAACAGCAACGATCACAACCTTTCATCTTCCTCTTCTATTTGAAAGTTTTATTTTCCTGTTTTTCTAAGTTCCTAATTTCTAATTTTCAGGGTATCTCTAAGGGAAGCAAGTCTCACAATTTATTTATTAACTCTGAAGTCTATATTTGAAACTATCCCCAACTCTGCTTTGGATCATATGTTTCAACATATGTCTATCTTTGTTGCACTCCATGAAGATTCCTGAATTTCTTGAACTTAACTTTGTCCAGCAGTTTGGTTAAGATGTCTTCAACCTTATTTGTTGTAGATGATAGAGAATCAAATACCTTATTTATTGCGAAAATTTAAGTGGTGTATTTCAAATTCATGTGTTTCATCCTTGCATGAAGAATTGGGTTCTTTGCTATC
This sequence comes from Cunninghamia lanceolata, assembly GCA_027924645.1. Classification (NCBI taxonomy): domain Eukaryota; kingdom Viridiplantae; phylum Streptophyta; class Pinopsida; order Cupressales; family Cupressaceae; genus Cunninghamia; species Cunninghamia lanceolata. Next base: position 127,412 of record BSBN01001119.1, read on the forward strand.
TTAATTGCACTTTGATTATCTATATTCAATGTTGCTGGTCCATTTTTTGACCTTTGTAATTGACAGAACCTCTCTCAGGGAATCCCAAGCTGCTGTATACTTTGATTTTACTATCAGATTTGCACTTGTGTCCTATTTCTTACATCGTGCCACTACTGCTGACCAAATATGCATCAAATATCTAGTTATAGACACCCTGTTATCTACACTTAACCGACAGTTTGAACTTGAGTATTTCGCAGCCCAGAAATCCACATTTTCCTATATTCCAAACCATGATATTTTTTCCTATGAAGATACTTGAGAACTCTTTTCATTGCTTGCCATTTACTTTCTTTAGGTTCATACATAAACCTGGAAAATATGCACATTGCAGAAAGAAATATTTGGTCTTGTGTTCATCAAATATATGAAAGCTTCTAGCAACTGTGCCTGTTCCTAGTACAATCAACCAATTCTTCAGCATCTTCTTTAGAGAGTTTTAAATTATTTTCCATGGGAGTTAAGGAAGGTTTACAATCATCATTTGCAGAAGCTACAAGAAAACTGTCTGGAATTGGGGCATAAAATGGGTTTGTAAAGAACATTGATATAAGAAACCCATTTAATCATTTTTAGAAAATTTCTCATGTCACTGAGATACACGATTTTTTGTGATGGAATATTCTACTTTTTGTTGTTTTTTGTGATGGAATATTCTAGTTACCAGATACTTCACCCCCTCTTCCTTGGTACGTGTATCGCCGTATCGGATACGGATACTCATAGGATACGGCTCGGATACTTCTTGGATACCGTATCCAGCCGTACCCAAAAAAGACCCTTTTTTTTCCTATGCCGGATACGTGCAGATGCAGCATTCTCCTGATATTTGTGCCGTATCCCAAAAATATTAACCCTAAAATGTTAAAAATTGCTGCAAGCAACTGTTCCATGAACTAGCATGCTGATTTCTTGTTGCAGGGAACTCCTCTGGACCAACACGCACACGATGGAAATATGTCTTTTTATGCGATTGTATATACTCAAATAATTGCATTCATCTTAAAGTTGGAGATATAGTGTCAACAAGCAACGGAGGAAGTGGCAAATTTTATTAATTGGTGATACTTTTTTTAATTTTTGGCTTTTTAGTTTTACTTTACATTGTAAACTTTTATTTATTTATTAAAGTTTAATACTTATGACGTTTTTTAAGTTTAATATATTATTATATAATATATTTGTTAAATATATATTAGTTATATTAAATTTAAATTATTTAATATTATTTATTGCTAATCTATATATATTGTCGTATCTAGCCGTATCCATATTAGGGGTCTTGAAAAATAGCCGTATCCGTATCCGATACCTTATACGTATCCGATACCGTATCCGTGTCCATGCAACTCTAGTAGTAGAACGATAAACATGACTTTACCAATTTTATAAGTGCGATTCGCATCCCTAAGAATTATTGAATTTTGATAAAACTTGGTAGGAAAGTTATGACATTAAATAAACTTTTTTCCCACTTTTTGGAGTGCAGTACACACCCTCAAAACTTAATGGAATTGGACATAAATTAGCAGGAATGTTCCTTGACATGGTCTTCGTGTAATGGACTCAAGATCTAACACTTGACCAAGTATTCCTAGAGTTCTGCAAACTTGAAGATGGTTTAGTCATTTTATGCGATGAATTTTTTGACCAGGGTTGGATTGTGACAAATGTGACTTTTCTTAGTTTTGGAGTGCAATATGAACCCCCAGACCTTATTGGATATTGATAAAAATTCGTAGGAATGTTCCTTCACATGTTCTTTACACAATGTAATAAACACTTGACTAAAGTATTCCTAGAGATAATCAACCTTGAAGATGGTTTTGCAATCATTTTATGCAGTTGAAATTTTTGACAAAATCTGGACTTGACAGACGTAACATTGTTTTTTTTGGGGTGCAATACACATCCTCGAACTTTAATGATTTTCAAAAAAACTTGTAAGCATCTTCTTTGGTATATTTTTTACGCGATGGACTTGAGATAAGCAATTGTAAGTATTATTAGTTTTGCATAACATTGAAAATGACTCAGTCGTTTAATGCAGTTGTAAAATTTGTCACATATATGACTTTTTCAATATTTTGGAGTGCAATACGCACCCTCAGAACATAATATAACAGGATAAAAACTTGTAAGCAAATTCTTTGATATATTGCTTATGCAAGGAATTTAATACAAGGACCACTGAATAAGTATTCATAGTTTCACACAACACTGAATATGGCCTCACTCGTTTTATGCCATTGTAAAATTTTGCTGTCTGGATTGTGACATGATTTTTTTTCTAGTTTTTGGAGTGGAATAAGCATCGTCAAACTTTACCGGAATTCGACAAAAACTTACAGAAATGTTCTTTCATTTGTTAATTACGGAATGGACTTAAGGTCAAGTGCATTGAGTAGGTGTTCTTAGTTTTATGCAACATTGAAAATGGCTCAATGGCTTCCATTCATCTTATGTAGTTAAAAAATTTGGCAGGTCCTAGACACAGATTTGACTTTTTCTAGGTTTTTGAGTGTGACAAACACCCTCAATCCATAATGGATTTGGATAAAAGTTTGTAGTAATATATCCTGCTATGTCTTACGACTCTTTAAGTAATCATAATTTTATGCAACATTGAAGTTGGCCTCTTGTTATCTTACACCGTTGAGAAACTAAACCAACTTTGAACTAAACAAAGATAACCTTTTCTAGTTTATGTTGTGCAACGTGCAACCTTGAAACGTATCTTATTTTGATAAAAAAAGTTACAAAAATGTTGTGTTATTTGCTTTAAATAAACTTTACTCATCCAACAACCCTAAACTTTGAATTTCTAAAATAAAAAATATATATTTGGAATCTTGGTTCTGAGAGTTTAACGATGGTATTGAATACATTTTAAGGAGCAAATTTTTCATGCCTCGTATAGTGATGCAAGAGCATCCATGGCATAGTGGCAATCCTGTGTCAACCAAAATATGTTTAATTTTCTATTGCATTTTTGGTGGTGATTGGAATTTCATATTTTGTCTTGTGAAATTCATTTTGATGTGCATTTGGATGTTATGTTTTAAAATTAAATTTGCAATTTGGAATTAAATATGGTAAAAGTGGAGATAGTGGGAATCATGCTTTGAAAGTACAAAATCCAGAAAAAGCAAAAAGGAGTGTGGGTTTTTGGAGGCTTTCCATTTCATTTAAAATATCATTTTTAAGATTCCAAAATCCTTAAAAAATAGGGATGGAGAGAGTTAGTGCCCAGGATAAGGAAAGCATATTTTTGCTTTAATGCATAAAAGCAAGAAAGCCAAAAATAGCACCACCACAAAACATGGCAAGTCATGAAGTTTGAATGGCTTATTTTAGTCAATTTAATTGATTAAAATAAATGAAATTGGCTTTTCCAGGAGGTGGGCGTTGCATTTTGGAGAGTGGGTTGGAAATGTATTGAAATTATATTTCATTCAAAAAAGGAGGAGATACAAAAAAGGAATGGTAATTCATTTTTAAGTTTAGTTTTATTACGTCGGAAAATGTCCCCTTTGGATTTTTTCCTCTTAAGGTTTAGCTCTTGGGTCCTTTAGAAAACATTTTATCATCTTGCATATTCATGTTGACTTTCGATGAGAAAACCCTTAAGTTTTATGGCAAATAGGACTTAGGCGATGTACTTGTGATGACTCTTGACTGAAATAAGGAGGGAGGACTTGGGCGCCCGTGCCCTAGTCCTGCTTTATTTTAGGCAGGACCTAAATTCCAGTGTCGGTTATGTGACCGTTAATTAAGTCTTATGCCGACAACTTAAGTTTGAATTACGAAATTCTTAGCGGGAATGTGTTTAGTTACATATATAAGTATGTTTAGGACTTCATTTGTAAACTAGAGATGGACATTGTGAACTTGTGATCTTATGTTAAAGTGATTCAAAGCTTTCATTGTGTTGCATAGCAGTGTTGTGTTGTTATTGTGTTTGTTGGTTGCAAATTTGGCTCCATCTCTTCATGGCATGAAAGAACATCTTTCTTCCATGAGAGCTACACCTCTAAGGTGACATTTGTGTTTTCAATCATTTATCATTTGGATTTTGCCTCTATTCTACAGGGATACGCACTCTTTATCTGACAACAGTGTTTAGAAGACATAAATGTCTCTCTGGGGCTTGACCGAGGCAAGCCTCTAAACACCACAACCCCTAACCCTCTTTTTTGTGATTGCAGGTTATAGGTTGCGGAAGCAGAAGTGGAGTTGCAGGGAAGTAGAACAAATTGTCAGAAGTGCAGAGGAAAGTGGAAAATTAGGATTTGGACTAGGGCGCCCGCTCATTAGTTCTCTGGATCCCGAGACAAGAAAATCTTCAGAACAACAGAATTGAGTTGCAGGCATTCTTTAGAGGTCTCGACAGAAACTGGTACATTGGACTCCAGTGCCCGCTCATTAGTCCCCAATTTTTTCGGATACGGAATTTCGAAATCTGGTTTGTATCTAATTGTCATTTGATATTGTTGATGTGTTTTTATGCACATGCAAACTCAGAATAAATTACTAAGGTAATCTATCATCTCTTGAACAAACATACCCAAAAGCTAAACAATGTGATCCAGTGGGTTATCTCTAAGGTTCCAATATGTTGGTTCTCAACTTGCTCATAGGATAGCTTCAGTCAGTATGATGTGATATTGCTGTTTCTTCAAAGGGACTTACGTACACTTCTTGCTTCACTCAACTTATTTCTCCTTTTAGTGTGGATGATGTATGCACGATGCCTCAATAATAAATAAAAGGAAAAAGATAAGGGTTTAGATAAACTAATCTAAGGTCAATGAGACAATGATGATGCATGAATAGACAAACTCCTTAAATAAACTTAACTCCACTTTGCCAAGAATGCCTACAACTACATGGAGTAGGTGCAATCTCCTAAGGTTAGCGAATGGTTTTCAAATCATGAAAGCTCATATAAGTGCCCATTAGATGGTGCAACTCAAACAAACATCTATAATCGAACTTAAGCAAATTGTAATGAAGCTCAAACTAGCTTTACACAACACTCCACTAGCGATGGATGTCAAAAGCATGAGTTAGGAGTTGATCAAATATTCAATACATACATGCATTACATCAATGAGCTACTACTAGTCTACTTCTAATCTACATAGAAACATCTCTCCATTTTATCAGGATACAAGAAACCATGTTATTCCACAAGACAACACTTAGCACCAAGCGAGCTCCAATGTCTTTGTATTAATCTTGAGAAATATTTACAACAATTTTTAAGTACTCTCAGAGAATTTTGAGTCTCCTCCTACTCTACTCCTCTACTCTACTTCCCACTAACTCTTACAAATGAGGCAACAAGGCCTTTATATAGTTTCCCAGAATACAGCCGACGGCTGAGATTGATCTATGAAATGGACGGCCCTGATCTTTACAACAAGGCAATTATGCCTATTTTTAGCATTTTGTACATAGAAAAGAAAAGAGAAGCAAGGCACACTTCCCAAGGTGATGAGGATGATGAGTTGGAATTGGAGTGCCCTTATCCTCTTGTTTGTGTATGTAGGTACAATGTACTTAAACAAGGATGACGTGGCAACAAGTGATTAGTGAGGATGATGCGCAATGCCACGTAGGTGCCACCTCAACAAATCTTATGGATTCCAATAGTTTATTCAATTTACTTTTGGGCATATTCCCAAATTGCGTCATTTGTGTGATGTCTTCGAATGTGATTGCTTTGATGAACTTGAATGTTTGGGAAGGTATCCTTGCTGATTTTGCCTTGTGTCTTTTGTAAGTCGGATGTGTGATGCATGTTGCTCATTAGCCTATCTCTGTGATACTTTTTCTCTTGGCAGGTTGTATGTTGATCTTCTTTGGATGCTCCTTCATAGAGAGTAGCGAGGATGATGATGCTTCTTTCATAACATGGAGTAGGAAACTTTTCTCAGAGACTTGAAAATTTAGGAAGAACTTGAAGTTTGATGGATGAATGTCTTTTATGATGCAGATGATGAAGTGTACTGGCATGATGAACTTGAAGTGTTCTCTTGGCATAGTAGCATGATGTCTCCCTTGCAGTGACTGCCTCTTGACTTCACTCCTTGCATGAAGGTGGTTCCAGGCGCCTTGTTCCTTGGATGACTTCTCAACTCCATCAATGCTCCTGCAACACAAACCAAGAAACATATCAATCCTTTAATAAATAATGAATTTCATGGCACATAGGAATCATTTTAAACATTTATTAGCCCTTTCCAAGTCTAGGCGCACATGTAGGTCTATGGAGATGCAAAAGTGCGCCTAGCAACCTGAGCCTTATATTTGCCATTTTATGATTTTAAACAATTGGAAATACCTTAGAATGATTCTTTTTCTCAGGGCGCCCACTCTTATGATGTGAATTCATGTGATTTCCTTGAGGCGTAGATTTAGGTTTGTACAAAGGTGAAAGTGTGCCTAGGACAGTTAGTGCATTTCTATGGCTTCAAACTCTTGTTGATACTTAAAGATACTTATTTTTGACAAAGTAAAGGTAAAGTCCTCTCAATCATTGATTCATGCCCTTTTACTTAAGGCACAAATTTAAGGTTGTCCAAGTGGAAAAGTGAGCCTAAGTTACTTGGCTTGTTTTTTGGCATTCTGATGATTTGAAATACTTGTTTACTTCATCCCTAGGCGCCAACTATCATGATTACAAACTTTTGTTTTGAAGGTGCCAGAATTGATTCCTAGAGGTGAGAAAGTGCGCCTAAGTTACTTGGATAGGTGTTTACTTCAACTTTCATCAATCCAAACCATTGCATAAGCTTAAGGAGAAGTCTTAACACTCAACACTCATGAAATCAAGCATATTCTAACTTAGGCACAAGATTGGACTTCTTCAGAGGTAAAAATGTGTCTTAGTTTGGGATGTATTTTGTGAGCTCGATCAATTCTTATGAACTCAAAGAATGCAAAATCTATTTTAGGTGCAATTTTTCATGGGTTTAGACACTTTCATGTCAAGGCGCCAAAATGTAATTCTTCAGATGCAAAAGTGTGCCTAGCCTATTTGAAGCAATCCTAACTAAGTTTGGACCTTCAGTAGGTCTCCAAATGCACATTTTGCCATTACCAATGATGATTGCACAAGTTTAACTCTAGGTAGACATTTGAGTCCCTTCAAGTGCAAATTGGTGCCGCCTAGCTTTGGGTGAATGAATTCTTTGGATTTAGGCAATTGAAAGTGTCTTGGGGGTCTAATTCTTCAAGGCACAAGTTTCCTTACAACCTCTAACATCTTCCTCCCAAGGCGCAAGTTGATGGCTCTACAGATGATGAAATGCGCCTTCACTCCTCTTGGTATTTCTCAAAATTTTGTCATATCACGTCATGTTGATCTTGAGCGCAAACTTGGGTTTCTAGATGTTGTTTCCCTCCTCCATCAGGCCCAGGCGCACTTTAGTGATTGATCAGGAGCACATTTGCGGGACTCTACCTTAGGCGCACATTTAGGTATCTACATAAGCATATTTGCGCTTAAGGTTATTGGGCCATTTCCATGCAACATTTCCTAAGTTTAAGGCATCTTAAGGATCAAAACATCAATTCTTATCAAGGCACCAAGGTTTGGAGTAGTTTGAAGCTAATTTTGTTGGAGTCGCACTTTGCTCATTGTTAACCTCCTGAATTGCACCTTGGCTCTAAGCTTATCCTTTGTTAAGATTTTATCTAAAACCAGAACATGAGGTTATCATTCAATTGTTTGAGGCGTAGCTTACCTTGTGATTACCACCGACTTCATCTTGAAACAAACCTTAAGACATCATCCAACACTCATGTCAAAGCACTGGAGCTCAAAAAAAAAGGGGCCCCCCATTTGCAATGGGGTGATGTGAAAATGTCACAACATATATGTCTATGTGTGAGCATTTGTCGAGATTCATCTATTTGTTTACGATTTTACGAAATTAGGGTTTAAACATAATTAGACTTTAATTGATTAATTGATTAGCAAATTCCAAGTTTCCTCTTTGTTCTAAGGGATACTAAATCTGTAGCGGAGCCCTCTTGCAAGAGATTGTGGCTTCACTCGATTTATGTCCTTGAATGTTAGATGTGAAAAGAGGATTTACCCTTGAAACTAAAACACCCTCTTTTTATCTCTAAACATTTTGGTGAACCCGTGTTTTTAATGAATTTTGCACCTTGCTGAGTGTTGTACTTTAGATTTCCATTCATTTCATTCATCATATTCTTATTGCATTTGAAAAATTACAAAAAAAATTGACAAATTTGAAAAAATTGGCATTTTAGGCTTGCATCTTCAAATAATTTAAATTAATTTGCATTTAATTTCATTTAATTTCTGTTATTTTCATTAGATCTGATTTAAATTACAGAAATTCATCATTTATTATTCATTTGCATTGCATTTTCATGCTTAATTTGTTAAAAATTGCTTGAAATTGTGCATTTTTTATAAAAACCTAGTTTTGCATTAGATAGGGTTTGTAGTTAAAATCTTGTTTCAGATTTTACTACTATTTTAAACACTGATTTAAGACTGATTTCTAATTGTAGTGTTTCATCATAGTGTCTTTCTCGCAAAATTTCATGTCTAGGGTTTAAAAACCTTACATTTTCACTAGATTTTGCCTTGTCATTCATCTAGAATTGCATTAAAGGCGTGTTGTGAAGGATATTGTTGCATTATTGGGTTGATATTGAGCTTATTATTCTCTACCCCTCTCAACATTTTTCACAACACCTCTTCTTTCTGTGATTTGCATTGAAAAATTGTGAAAAAGTGAAAAATCAAGCATTTTGGATCTTAAACATATCTTGCTCTTAGGATCTGTTCTATTAGTTTGTGCATTGAGTGTTGCATGCTTTTGCACGAGTCTTATAACCCTTTGCCCTAATAAAAATATCCCTTTAAGAAGTAAAAAACTAACGGGTTCTAGTGCTCCTGAAGAAAACGGTATTCCTACATCTAAAAATCCATTAAATACCTTCTTTACAAAAGGAGAGACACAAATTTTGCAAGATATCATATCTCCTACAACTACAATGGAAGATCAAATATTTCATAATGTTGAAGACACTATTGAGGTGGTAACACATGTACCTACTGAGCAAATAAACAAACTTGATAAAGAGTTAGCCTATTTTCAAGCATTTGTGTAAAATGAAAGGATAGTAGAAGAAGCTATACCCGTGATTCACAACATAAGAGAATTGATAAAAGAAGGACAAGATGGTGTTAATGTCATTCGAGGCTTAGCGCATATAGTACATAATGATGTTATGCCGGTGACTGAATGTGCGGATGTTATTCATAACATGTCGTCACGGACTCACACGCAAGTATCATCACCTATACCGACTACTGGAATGTCTACATTTACATCAATAATTTTAACTACTAATGCAAATGCTTGTAGTAATGCTACCACTGGTATTGGAGTATCTAATGACACTAATTCACAAAATTACAAAGTTGTGGGATTCAACTATCAGAACTTAGCACCTAAGGTGACCTCTTTTATGAATAATTACTCTCAACCACCTCTCCATCACACTTATTCTCAACCACCTCTTACATACAACTATTCGCAACCACCTTCCACCTACAATTACTCTCAACAACCTTTCGTTTCCACTCATTCAATCTCCTCAAAATGTCATGCACACAGCTTCAAATTCTCAAACCACATCTCCTAATGATGCCCTCTTAAACCAACTTTTGCAAGGCATGACCTCTTTACAACAAAAGGTGACAAGCTTGACAAATGCTTCACAACCTAATATACCAACTTTTCATGCCCCTAATCCCCTATCTTATGCAATCTTGAGAACTCCTATGCCTGAGAAGTTTGAAACTCCTCGCTTTGAAAAATATGGTGGAAAAGGTGATCCTAATACTCATGTGGCAACATTCACGGCTATGTGTAGTGATTTCTACTTTGAAGAGGATTTGTTAGAAAAACTTTTTTCTCAATCTCTTAAAGATATTACTTTAGAATGGTTTTGCTCTTTACCTCCGAATTCAATACACTCTTTTTCGCAACTAGTTGATCAATTCTTACAATATTTTCAAGCAAACATTGGACTTCAAGTTTCATTGATTGATCTAGTTCATTGCAAGCGAGGTCCGAAAGAGAAGTTAACTGAGTTTATTAGTCAGTATCAATTTCTTTATGCATAAATTCAATATCAGATGAAGGATGAGAATGTTCAGAAGGTGTTTATTACAAATATACAACCTAACATCCGCGATAAGATTCTCTTGATGAAGTATAACTCTTTTCAACATTTATGCATCGCCCTTCATGATTATCAACATTCGTCTAGTCAGTATGAAAACCAAAACTCATCGGCTCAAGTTGGTCAATCCACAGGTGGACCTTCACAAAACAACTTTAATAGGAATAATAAGACTTTCATCAAAGTTAATGGACATAATTCAAACAACTTTGCACAAGTGTCTGCTATCACTCATCCGAAAAGGACACCGTTTCAGAAAAGACAGGTCACTCCGATATCTGAATCCTATCATTCTATGATGAATCAAGCTGTGAGTAATAATCTCTTGAAGCTTCCTCCAATTAAACCATTGGACCCTAGTAGAATGCAAGGACCTTATTTCGATGTTAATGTTTTTTGTCATTATCATCGACAATAAAGACATGATAATGAATGATGTATGCGTCTTAAACATGAAATACAAGACCTCATCGACTCGAATGTTATACAGGTATCTGGTGTGAATGACAGTGGAAATAAGTCGGTTGCTCCTCCGAATTAGAATTTATAGATTTTTACTAATCCATTTCCTAAGCATACTGATAACAACATGATGGAACAAAATATAGTAGAAATAGAAGATGACTATTTGAACTACGATGAAATAGTGGGTATGAAAGAGGTGGATAAGGATAATACTCAAGTATTACCTCGTCCATGAAGGAATGGTATATATGCTGAGGTTCCTCCTCCGTTATCCCTTCAAGGATCAGGAGATAACCAAAATGCGTTGGAAAGACAAATAGAACAACTGAAACAATAGATTATGACAAAAGAAAAGAATGATATGGTGCAAGCTAGTCCCTCTACCCATGATAGATGGAACCAACAAAATAAGAGAGCTAAAGATTAGAAAAGAGTAAGACGGTTATCATCAGTAGAAAATAACATTGGTTCTCCTCCTCACAAGCAACTAAAGATTTCAAATTTACAAGGATTTGGAAAACAAGCAGCGCATGGAAATTTTGAGAACAAAGAACAATCAAATATGAACCACTCAAACTTTGCACAAAATTGGATGGAGCATCTCTCCAAGATGCTCGCAAGTTCCAAATTTTAGTACAGTGGTACTGACAGGTAAGTATCTCTAACCCTTTACCTCTGTGTTGTGTTCCTCCGTGATGTGTTATGTGTTGTTTAGGCCTCCTAGGATGACCCTTGATACTCTTGTAAGGTCAAGGATACTGGGAGACTGCCTATGTTATGACCCTTCTATTTGTATCATCATTCTTCTATATTGCCTCTCCTCTATTTTCATTGTTCTATGTTGTGTCTTAGGGGCATAGCGTTGTGGTTGGTGACTTGGGGGCACCTTCCTACGTGACGACCCTAAGACACTTGTTTCTCCTTTCTTGATTTATTGTTTACCTTCCTCTAGTGGTTCTATCTAGCTAGCAGATGAAAAACAAATAAGACTGATACGGACCACGTGTCCCTCCAACGAGTAAGCAAAAAATGGACCTAGTCCATACATGACGATGGGGTTGATATATATATTATCCGACGCTTGGCTAGTAGAATCACTGTGTGTGATATTTTGATGTTGTCTTATCGTACTAACAAACCATAAAATACATCTGCTCCGTGCACTTTGTTTATCTTTGAATATTGCCTTGGTTACACTCGATTTTGAGATTTTTACGGTATAGCCTCACAGTTATACTCGGTCTCTGAATCCATAATATAACCTCGGCTCTTGATGTGAATGATGTACATGCATTGTTGTTTATCATGATTATGCGGTTTCTAGCACCTTTTCTTGCAGGAAATTATGTGTTTGTGGGAATATTTAGCGATCATAAAGTACATGTCACCTCTGGGGGCACGGGCTTTGCGAGAGCTCGTGTTCCCTTGTGTGTTTTCTTCCTACCTTAAAGTGCTTGATATCGGTACATGATATCAACCACCTTAATGTGGGGGCATATATAAGGTAAGCTATTTGATGATTTTGATATTGATGAAGCGTGTTTGTAAGCCCTTTCTGGAGGCGGGATGTTGTATCTCCGCATGAGTGCACATCTTTATTCTATATTGCAATCATTAAGCCCTCTGCGGAGGCAGGATATCGTGCATATCCTTTTATTCTAAGCCCTCTGCAGAGGCAGCAATGTTGTATTTCTTGAGGAGAGTGCACATCATGTCATTTCAAAAGTCCTCTGAGTAGGCAGGGTTGGTGTATCCTTGCTTAAGTGTGTCTTTGGTGGTTGTTGTGGTGAAGCCCACCTATCAGGGGTGCCTGTAATGTGCCTAAGATGGTGGTGAACCTAGCAATAGGCTCCTTCTATCACTTGTTTGTCGTGTTTTTTCTGTCTTCCATGTGTGTGCATGGCGTGTTTGTTCCCAAGCATAGTCTAAAGACGTGTGGCGATGAGTCCCCCCTATGCTTTGGGATTTGTATGGTGTATTTGTTCTCAAGTGTAGTCTAAAGACTGGTGGCGATGAGTCCCTCCTACACTTTGAGATTTGTATTGCATGTCTGTTGCCCCATATGCAGTCTAAAGACGTGTGGCAATGAGTCCCTCCTACATTTTGGGTGGTGTGTTTACTTTCCATGTACTTGCATTTGCATTCATATATGAGAAAATGAAAAAGAAATAATCACTACATTCACTGTGTTTTGTGTGTCTTCTCTATGTTTTGCATGATTGTTACCGTCTTCTCCGTGTTTTGCGTGCCTGTTGTTGTCTTCATTGTGTTTGGTGTGTGTGCGGCGTGTCTTCTCTAATGTTTACTGAGATTGGGGGCTAGAAATAGTTTTCAATCTTTATGTATGCATTGGTTCTAAGTGCCTGGCGTGTTTGCTGTGTTTGTTGACCATATTTTAATGCATATATGGGCCTTGTGTTCATGCATACATTAAAGTAGGGGCTAAATGTTACGTCAGAAAATGTCCCCCTTGGACTTTTTCCTCTTAAGGTTTAGCTCCCAGGTCCTTTAGAAATCATTTTTATCATCTTGCATATTCATGTTGACTCTCGATGAGAAAACCCCTAAGTTTTATGGCAAATAGGATCTAGGGGGTGTACTTGTGATGACTCTTGACTGAAATAGGGAGGGAGGACTTGGGTGCTTGCCCCTAGTCCTGCCCTATTTTAGGCAGGACCTAAATTCGAGTGTCGGTTATGTGACCATTAATTAGGTCCTATGTCGACACCTTAAGTTTGAATTACGAAATTCTTAGTGGGAATGTGTTTGGTTGCATATATAAGCATGTTTAGGACTTCATTTGTAAACTAGAGATGGACATTATGAACTTGTGATCTTATGTTAAAGTGATTCAAGGCTTTCATTGTGTTACATAGCAGTGTTGTGTTGTTATTGTGTTTGTTGGTTGCAGATTTGGCTCCATCTCCTCATGGCATGAAAGAGCATCTTCCTTCCATGAGAGCTACACCTCTAAGGTGACATTTATTTGTGTTTTCAATCATTTCTCTTTTGGATTTTGTCTCTATCCTGCAGGGATACGCACTCTTTATCTGACAACGGTGTTCGAAAGACTTGAATGTCTCTTCGGGGCTTGATTGAGGCAAGCCTCTAAACACAACCCCAACCCCTTTTTCTATGATTGCAGGTTACAACTTGCAGAAGTGGAAGAAGTGGAGTTGCAGGGAACCAGAACAAAGTGTCAGAAGTGCAGAGGAAAGCAGAAAATTAGGACCTAGACTAGGGCACCCGCTCATTAGTCCTCTGGATCCCGAGACAGTAAAATCTCTGGAATAATAGAATTGAGTTGCAGGCATTCTTCAGAGATCCTGATAGAAACTAATACATTGGACTCCGGTGCTCACTCATTAGTCCCTATTTTTCAGGATACGGAATCTCAAAATTTGGTATGTATCTAATTGTCATTTGATATCTCTGTGTGCGATCATTTGTCGAGATTCGTCCATTTGTTTACGATTTTACAAAATTAGGGTTTTAAGAATAATTGGACTTTAATTGATTAATTAATTATCAAATTCCAAGTTTCCTCTTCATTCTAAGGGACACTAAATTTGTAGTAGAGCCCTCTTGCAAGAGATTGTGGCTTCACTCGATTTATGTCCTTGAATGTTAGATGTGAAAGGAGGATTTACGCTTGAAACTAAAACACCCACTTTTTACCTCTAAACAAGTTTTTCTAGATTGCAGGAGAGACAAAGGGGAGGCATGGCATACCTCCAAGAGTGGTTTTGGATTGTGTTGTTGTAGATTTGAGGCTGATTGCACAACCATTGAGATTCTAGGGGAATCAGTTATAGTTGCATAGTTGTTTGTTGTGATTTTGTAGGAGCTGGAAGGAGAAGTTTTGTGAAACTTTGGTTTGTTGTAGCAAACCATTTTGTAATTGATTTTTTCAGCTTTGTAAGGGCTTGTTGTAGCCCCATTGTCCTTTTTGGACTGATGTAATTTCCTTTTATGAAAGTTGGATGAATGTATGAAAATTGGTTGCAAGTTGCAAACCATATTTATAAATAATTGTTGCAAATTTAATTTCTGTTTGTGTGTGAAAATAAATGTGAGGGATGTTTATTCTAGCTCTCATTTCATTAGTGGTATCATAGAAAGTTTGATCTTGAGTGTGTAAATAGATTGCCGAAGAGAGGCAGTTTACACCAGGACTTTTGAGTTGTGGTGTTGCAGAGACGTTTGCTAGAGGAGCCCCACGAGGTAGGGGTAAAGGAAGAGGAAGAGGAGATAATTTTATCAGAGATGATGATATCAAATCCTTGAGAAGGCAGGTAGAGACTTTACAAGATGATATAAGGAGAGGTTTTGCAAGAATAAGAGACCCAGGAAGTGATGATGAGAGCACCAAGAATGCTAGTCAAGCTGGAAGCCAAGGAAGCCCAAGTGCAACAACAACAACAATTGCTCATGATCCTTTGGTAATTACATTATCAAGGATAGGAAAAAGGCCTAAGATGGATATGCCTACATTCAGTGCAAGTTTGAATCTAGAGGAATTAGTAGATTGGCTTAATGATATGGAAGAATATTTTGAATTTGAAGAGATATAAGATCCTGATAAAGTGAAATTTGCCAAGACAAGGTTGAAAGGACATGCTTCAATATGGTGGAGGGAGGTCCAATTAGAAAGAGGAAGAAAAGGAAAAGATAGAATTACCAAATGGGACAAAATGGTGGAGAAAATGAAAAGGCAATTCATTCCTGTAGACTATGAATTAGATTTGCTCAAGAAGATGCAAGGTTTGAAGCAAGGAAGCAAGACTGTTAAAGAATACAATGAAGAATTCCATAGACTTCTTATTGGGACTGGACATTCAAAGGCAACCAAGGAAAAGGTTTCAAGATACATAAATGGGTTAAGACCAAGCATTCAAGAAGAGATGACACTTGTTAGAGTTGTGACAATGGAGGATGCCTACCAAACAACATTGAAAATAAAAGAGAGGATGAATAAGAGGTTTGAAAACAAGCAGAAAGGAAGAGGGCGTGGAGGCAAGGTAAGAGGAAGATCTTACAAGAATGAAGACAATCATAAAAAGAGCTCCAAGAATGAAGATGGCAACAATAGAGCAGCAAAATATGAAGAAGGACAAAGTTCAAGACACCAAAATTTCAGAGGAAAAGGTAGAGGTCGTGGTTATGGTGGAGGCCCATTCAGAGGTACTTGTTTCAAATGTGGAGAGGAAGGGCACCGAGCCTCTGATTGCCCACAAGTAGAGGAGAAGCCAAGAAGGAGACAAGAATACCAAGGAAGAGAAACAAATGTCAATGAGGAAGAGGCACCTTCCTCAGAATCTAAAGATGTAGAAGAGGGAGAGGTCTTGGTGACAAGGAGAACACTCTTAAATGAAGACAGTGAGCCTATGCAAAGAAAGAAGTTATTCAAAACAAGGTGCAAATGTGAAGGAAATGTGTGTAGCATCATAATAGATAGTGGAAGCACAAACAATCTTGTGTCTGATGAAATGGTGAGGAAGTTGAATCTTGAGAGGAGGAAACACCCAAATACATACCGGATTGCTTAGATGCAATATAATCAAAAGTTGTTAGTGAATGAACAATGCAACATTAAGTTTAAGGATGGGAATTATCATGATGAGATTCTATGTGTTTAGGGGAAAATTGGATTTGTTAATGTTTTAAATTTTAGATGTTTAAATCCGCCTCTCCACTATACATTCAAGGATCTAGGGTTGAGTGACGAGCACTATCATACCCTAGGTCACTTGTAGATGTAGGGAAACTTGGATTAGGGAATTTAATTATTAATTTTCCTTCTCTTATGCCCAATTAACCATTAAAACCCTAATTATGCAAATATGACAACAAATTGATGAATAATGAAAAAACTCTTGTAGACAGGAGTAAAATACCAAATTACAGAATACCTATTTTCGGGGCTCCAAAGCAGAACAATCGAGGACATTGGAACGGGCGCCCAAGTCCAAGGTACCCATTTCTTCGTGGAATCCAGACCTCCTTCCGACACTGATCAGCCCTGTAACTTCTATTTCTTGAAACTTGAATGCGGAGGACACTAGAGCGAGCGCCCAAGTCTTGGAAGTGCTCCTGTGTCCTTTTCTTCAGATCCTGAATCCTTGATGCCTACCAATCCTTCCTGCAACTCCACTTTTCCTAAATGCGACACCTATAACCTGCAATCACAAGGCTTGGTTTGGGGGTTGTGGTGTTTAGAGGCTTGCCTCAGTCAAGCACCGGAGGACACTTAAGTCTCCGAACACCGTTGTCAGATAAAGAGTGCATGCCCTTGTGAGGCAGAGGAAAAAACCAAAGGAATCAATGATGAAAACACAATATTATGTCACCTTGTAGTGAATCTCTCATGGGAGGAAGATGCTCTTCATGCCATGTGGAAATTGATGCTCAAATCTGCAAATATCAACACACAAAACACACAAGTCTTCTCTTGCAACACAATAGAAGCTTTGAATCACCTTGAGAACACTTGAACATCACAATTGCCATCTAGTTTCTAAATGAATGCCTAAGCATGCTTATATATGCAACTACAAGCACTCCCGCAAGATTTTAAAAATCAAAACTTACCATGTTGGCAAAAGGACCAAATAATGGTCATAAACCGACACCCAAAAATTAGGGCTGCCCCAAAATAAGGCAGGACTAGGGCACCCAAGTACTCCCCCCTATTTTGGGCAGGATACAGCTCAAGGGGTCCATCTAGGTCTAATTTGCCATGGAACCTAGGTCTCATTCCATCGGGATGTTAAAATATGAGCTAAGATGTCTTGAATGCATACTAAAGACCTGGGAGCTAAACCTTATGAGGGAAAAGCCCCCAAGGGGACATTTTTTGACATTACATTTAGCCCCCACTTTAATGTATGTATAAACGCGAGGCCAATACATGCATTAAAGTAATGTCACAAACACAACAAACACATCAAGCACGGAGAAGACACACCAATCATTTAGAAGATAGTAACAGGCACACAGAACACACAGAAGACAGTTACAGTCATGTAGAACACAGAGAAGATAGTCAATGTATAGAAGACACATTAATGCATGGCAGACAGAAATGATATCTTTTCTTTTCTTTTTCTCATATATATGAAATGCAGATGCAAGTACTGGAAAGTAAACAAACCTCCCATAATACAGGAAGCACTGATCGAGCAAGTCTTTAGACTGTATATATGAGGCAACACACACACAAGACACACAAAACCTCCCAAAATGTAGGATACACTCATAGAGCAAGTCTTTATACTGTATATGGGGCAACAAACATGCCACACAAAACAAGCACGCCAAAACACACACACTTGAAGACACAAAGAAAACACTGCAGACAAGCAATGGAATGTACCTATTTCTGGGTCCAACACCATCTCAGGCACATTACAGGCACACATCGATGATTGGGCTTCACCACAACAATCACCAAAAATACGCTTAAGGGTTGAGTTAGTCATAGAATCGCTCCCCGCCTCCGCAGAGGACTTTTGAAAATGACAGGATGATGCAATCTGCTCTGAGAAATACACCATCCCCGCCTCCATAGAGGGCTTAGAATAAAAAGGATATACATAATATCCCTCCTTCGTAGAGGGCTTACATGATTGATTGATTGATTGCAAACAAACTCAGGATGCAGGATGCACTCATCAAGCAAGTCTTTAGACCGCACCTGAGGACAAGCACATAGCTAACATCTATAATAGACAACTTACCTTATATATGCCCTCACCTTAAGGTGTTTGATATTAGTTATCAATATCAAGCACGTTAAGGTAGGAAGAAAACACACAAGGGAACACTAACTTTCGCAAAGCCCATGCCCCCCGGAGGTGACATGTACTTTACAATCACCAAATGTTCCCACAAACACATCCCTACAACAATAATGTTAGTGTCTACAATATCATGATAAACAACAACATCAATGCACATGATTAACCACACAAAGAGCCAAGGTTATACAACGAATTCGGAGTTCAAAGATAACCGTAGGGCTATATCACGAAGCTCTTCGAATCAAGTACCGCTAAGGCCAGATTTAAAACCAAACAAAGGTGCACAGAGAAGCAATATTGTTAAGGTTTGTAAATGCGATAGAAACATCATAAAATTCACTACGCAGAAAGCATGAGTGCTTCCACTAGCCGAGCATCGGATAAAATATACAACCCCATTGTCATATTAGGAACTAAGTCCATTTGTTGATTGCTCTCGAAAGGGACACTAGGTCCGCATTAGTATAAATGTTTGTCATCATCCGCCCGCTAGGTGGAAACACTAGAGGAAGAGAAACAATAAATAAGAGAGGAGAAACAAGTGTCTTAGGGACAGTCACGTAGGAGAGTGCCCCCAAGTCACCAACCACGACGTCCGTAAGACACAACACACAACAATGAAATCAGAGAGGCAATTTAGAAGAATGATGATACAAATAGAAGAAGGTCACAACAGAGGCGGTCTCTTAGTATCCTGGACCTTACAAGGGAATCAGGGGTCATCCCAGGAGGCCTAAACAACATATAACACATCACGGGGGAAGCACATCACGAGAGAGATAAAGGGTTAGAGATACTTACTTGTAGGGTCTTCATGCTAGAAGTCATCAAAAATCATTCTCTTTCCAATTGCAAACATAAGGTACTATTACCAAGTTTTTGTAATTATTCTTTTGCTCATTCTTAAATGCTTGTTGGTATGACTCAATGTTAGGTGGAATGTTTGCTTGTTGAAGTTCATTATTACACATACTCACTATCCTCTTAGGTGGTGGGAGAAGTAAATTATTTTGAGTGATCTCAACATCCATCCTTGAAGGAGTTAATGTGAGAGACTTTTCCTCATCCACTAGTGCTACATCCTTAGTGATTTCCAAATGACTTGAATAATCAAACAAAGGAGAGACATTAAAGGTCTTCTCTTCCTTAGTGAAATCCAAGGTATGTCGACAATCAACTAAAGGAAGAAGGTTGGTGGGATGATCCATA
Source organism: Cunninghamia lanceolata (assembly GCA_027924645.1). Taxonomy (NCBI): domain Eukaryota; kingdom Viridiplantae; phylum Streptophyta; class Pinopsida; order Cupressales; family Cupressaceae; genus Cunninghamia; species Cunninghamia lanceolata. Next base: position 147,172 of record BSBN01001119.1, read on the forward strand.
GAGGTAGGAATTTGATTATTGTTAAATGAATGCTCATATTCTACCCATGGAATGCTCTTTGATAGAGGGAGCTCTTCATTCACTAATGTTTCATCTTGGCCAGGGAGAGCAGTGGAATTACTAAAGCTATCCCTAGTCTTCTCATCTAAGGTTCTTGAATGCTCTATGGAATCATTATCAACATTTTCATGAGTATTCCTAGAGATGAATTTAGTTAAATCTTCTAAGATTAAAGGATATGCTCCTATGAATAGTGTGAAGCTATTAAAATCATGTGTATAATAAAGTAATTGCAGCTCATATGTAGAACATATAGAAGTATCAATACCACTTGCAGAAGCTATGTGCTCTAGAACATGAGGATTCTCATTAGTGAAATTAGAGAAATTTTCAAAATCTAGGATATACTCATGCAAAGATTTCAGAGATGAATAATATGAAGATGCCATAATGAGATGCAAAATTAGATTTTAAAATCTTTTCAAAATTGGTGCAAAAGATAAGTGCGAAACTATATGCAAAAATAGCCTAAAATGCTTGATTTTTCGATACGTTTTCAATGCCAATGAATGAAACAAAGGATGTTGTAAGGATTTTGATTGAGGGCAGCAAGTTATATGTCTGATATCAGTCCAAAACAGCAAAAGTATCCTTCTCAACACAATCTTGATGCGATTTTAAGTTAATGCCAAGTCGAAATATAGTGAAAATATGTCAAAATAGACACTTTTTTCACCAAAACTCAATGCAAAAGAGCATAACAAAGGGTGTTGTGAGGAAAATGATGATGGAAAATAAATAATATCAGTAATAATAGCCATTTGATGCAAAAAATCCAACACAACACGCTTTTAGTGCCACTTAAGGTAAAACCCTAGTGAAAATATAGCAAAAATAGGTTATTTTTCACAGTTTTTCAATTCCAAGACCTAGCAAAGGAGGTGTTGTAATGAATTTTAGGAGGTACAACAAATAATATCAGTCACCTCAATCCATAAAATTGATCACAACACGCTTGGAGTGCAAACTAAGTCAAACCCTAGGACAAGAATAGTCAAAATGTGTAGTTTTTCACCAAATTTTCACTACAAGAGCCCGTTAAAAGGGTGTTGTGAAGATTTTTATGAGGGGAAGAAAATGATTATTGATAACAACAAATTAATGCCAAAATATCTTTCACAACACACCTATGGTGCAAGTTTATAAAGTCGATAATGCCAAATTTAGTGGAAATCGTTGTTTTCGAAGCCCTAGGTTTCAGATCTTGGGACAAAATGCTATGTGAATGTTTTTAAGTCTGATTTATGATGGAAATTAAATATTCTTAGATATGAAAATAATTTTCAAGCTTAAAAATGCAAAATGCCCATGCAAATTTAATGAAAGTGCATCAAAATTGCTAGTTTTTTGTTGAATTTTTCTATGCAAAAATGTAGATATTTTAAATCTAAATGCAAATTTACACTAAAATGCAAGACTACAGCCAAATGTTAATTTGAATGAGCCTTTAAAATCAGTAGAAAAACTTGAGAAAAGATTTTGCCTACTAACCCTAGATTTTGGAATTAATAGGTTATATAAAATTGTCAAAATTTTCAAAAAACCTTGGCAATTAAATGATAAAAATGCAATGCAAATTTATGAATTTTTGTGTTTTTCTGTAGTTTATATCAGATCTGATGCAAAAATCATGAATTAGAAAAATTTAGAAAGAACTGATGCAATTTAGTAAGCCAAACAATGCAATTTTGTTGTATTTTCCAAATTTTTCAATTTTTTTGAATTTTTCTCAATACAATAAAATGAATGACTATATGAATGAATGAAATCAATCCAAATATGAAGACACACACTCAAAAATTTGCAACCAAAAATATTGGTTCACCAAAATATTTTGGGGAAAATTAGATTTGTTAATGTTTTAGATTTTAGATGTTTAAATCTGCCTCTCCACTATACATTCAAGGATCTAGGGTCGAGTGACGAGCACTATCATACCCTAGGTCACTTGCAGATGTAGGGAAACTTGAATTATGGAATTTAATTATTAATTTTCCTTCTCTTATGCCCAATTAACCATTAAAACCCTAATTATGCAAATACGACAGCAAATTGACGAATAACGGAAAAAACTCTTGCAGATAGGAGTAAAATACCAAATTATAGAATACCTATTTTCAGAGCTTTGAAGTGGAATAGTGGGGGACACTAGAGCGGATGCCCAAGTCCAAGGCACCTGTTTCTTCACAGAATCTGGACCTCCTTTCGACACTGATCAGCCCTGTAACTTCTGTTTCCTAAAACTTGGATACAGAGGACACTAGAGCGAGCGCCCAAGTCCTGGAAGTGCTCCTGCGTCCTTTTCTTCAGATCCCAAATCCTTGATGCCTGCCAATCCTTCCCGCAACTCTACTTTCCCAAATACGACACTTGTAACCTGCAATCACAAGACTTGGTTTGGGGGTTGTGGTGTTTAGAGGCTTGCTTCAGTCAAGCCCCAGAGGACACTTAAGTCTTTGAAAACTGTTGTCAGATAAAGAGTGCGTGCCCTTGTGAGGCAGAGGCAAAAACTAAAGGAATCAATGATGAAAACACAATATTATGTCACCTTGTAGTGAAGCTCTCATGGGAGGAAGATGCTCTTCATGCCATGAGGAAATTGAGGCTCAAATATGCAAATATCAACACACAAAACACACAAGTTTGCTCTTGCAACACAATAGAAGCCTTGAATCACCTTGAGAACACTTGAACATCATAATTGGCATCTAGTTTCTAAATGAATGTCTAATCATGCTTATATATGCAACTACAAGCACTCCCACCAAGATTTTAAAAATCAAAACTTACCTTGTCGGCAAAAGGACCAAATAACGGTCATAAAACAACACCCAGAGATTAGGACTGCCCCAAAATAGGACATGACTAGGGCACGGGGGCCCAAATCCTCCCCCCTATTTTGGGCAGGTTATAGCTCAAGGGGTCCACCTACGTCCAATTTGCCATGGAACCTAGGTCTCATTCCATCGGGATGCCAAAATATGAGCTAAGATGTCCTAAATGCATACTAAAGACCTGGGAGCTAAACCTTATGAGGGAAAAGCCCCCAAGGGGACATTTTCTGACGTTACATTATGTGATATCATCCCTATGGATGCTTGTCACATTTTTCTTGGAAGGCCATGACAAATATGACAGGAAGGCCATACATGATGGGTGTCCCAACACCTACACAATTGTAAAAGATGGAGTGAAGCATAAGTTGAAGCCTTTGAAGGAGGAAAATGTTCAAGTTTGTGGTAATGCTAGAGTTTGCTTAGTTGATGCAAGGAGATTTATTGATGGTATGAAGCATGAGAAGGTTTGTTTTTCTCTTATTCCTAAAACTAACAGTGAAGTTGTTGACCTACATAAGTTGTAGATTTGTTGTAGGAGTTCCAAGGCATTATGTCTAATAATGCACTAGAAGGACTCCCACCAATGAGAAAAATTAGTCATCAAATCGATTTGGTTCTAGGAGCAAGTTTACCCAACAAGGCAGCCCATAGGATGTCACCAACAAAGAGTGAAGAGTTGAATAGACAAGTAGCAGAGTTGTTGAAGAAGGGATTGATTTGGGAGAGTTTGAGTCCTTGTGCAGTGCTAGCAGTATTGGCACCTAAGAAGGGAGGAGAGTGGAGAATGTGCATGGACTCCAGAGCTATAAACAAGATCACAATAAAGTACAAATTTCCATTACCCAAAATGAATGACTTAATGGATTGCTTGAGTGGAGCAGAATACTTCACCAAGATTGATTTGAAGAGTGGGTATCACCAGATAAGGATACGAGAAGGAGATGAGTGGAAGACTGCATTAAAGGCAAAAGAAGGTTTGTATGAGTGGTTGGTCATGCCATTTGGACTAACCAATGCACCCAGTACTTTTATGAGACTCATGAATGAAGTTTTGAGAGAGTTTTTTGGAAGGTTTGTGATAGTTTATTTAGATGATATTCTCATTTTCAGTAAGACATTAGAGGAGCATGTGATGCATATTAGGTGTGTGTTTGAGAAGCTTAGAGAAGAGAAATTGCTGATTACCCTTAAGAAATGCAACTTTGTGAAGAGGGAATTGGTGTATTTAGGTTTTGTGGTGTCAAGTGAAGGCATTAAGATGGATCTAAAGAAGGTGAAAGCAATTCTAGAATGGCCTACACTGAGAATGGTAACCGAGGTGAGATCTTTTCATGGTTTAGCCAGTTTCCACAAAAAAGTTATTAGAGGATTTAGAAGCATATGTAGCCCACTAACAGAAACAATGAGATGTGATAAGAAGGATTTCAGGGGCAGCAAAAAGTTTTAATGTGTTGAAAGCAAAAGTTACAGAGCAACCTGTATTAGCACTTCCAGATTTTAACAAGGTTTTTCAAGTAGACTGTGATGCAAGTGGTAGTGCCATTGGAGCTATTTTGAGTCAAGAAGGTAAACCCATTGCTTATTTTAGTGAGAAGTTAAATGATGCTAAACATAAGTATTCTATGTATGATCAGGAGTTTTATGGTATTGTGTAAGCATTGAAGAAGTGGAGGCACTATCTTTTGCCAAAGGAGTTTGTTTTATATACCAATCATCAAGCTTTACAATATTTGAGCAACCAAGGTAAGGTAAGTCAAAGGCACATGAAATGGGTTGAGTTTTTACAAAGTTACACTTTTGTTTTGAAGCATAGGAGTGCAAAGTCTAACAGAGTTGTAGATGCTTTGAATAGGAGGCAAAATTTGTTGGTTGAAATGCAGGTGGAAGTTGTAGGATTTGAGGAGTTGAAGGATTTGTATGAGGAGGATCTAAATTTTGGAGAAGCTTGGAGAGCTTGCAAGAATCCTATTTCAGTAGATAGGACAAAATGGTTGGATTATCTTATCCAAGATGGCATGTTATTCCAAGGTAACAAATTATGCATTCCAAGGAGTTCTATGAGGTTGAATCTAATCAAGGAGAAGCATAGTGGTGGTCTTGCAGGTCATTTTGGGATGGATAAGGCTATTGCACTTGTCGGTGAGAGGTATTTTTGGCCTCAATTACAGCAAGATGTGAGGAAATATGTGCAAGGTTGTAGGGTTTGTCAAATGGCAAAGGGTGTGAGTCAAAACACTGGTTTGTATCAGCCATTACATGTACCTGAGAGGCCATGAGAGGACATAAGTATGGATTTTATTCTTGGTTTTCCAAGGACACAAAGAGGACATGATTCTATATTTGTTGTGGTAGATAGATTCTCTAAGATGGCACATTTTATCCCTTGTCATAAGACTAATGATGCTGTGAATGTTGCAGATTTGTTTTTCAAGGAAGTTGTGAGACTTCATGGACTTCTAATTGTTTCTGACAGGGATACCAAGTTTGTTGGCTACTTCTGGAGGACATTGTGGAAGAATCTCAAAACTGAATTAAAGTTTTGCTCAAGATACCATCCTCAAATAGATGGACAAATGGAGGTGGTGAATAGGAGTTTGGGAAACTTGCTGAGATGCTTGGTTGGAGACAAACTGAAAGGGTGGGATTTGATCCTACAACAAGCTGAGTTTGCCTACAACAACTCGATCAACAGAAGCACAGGTAAATCACCATTTCAAATTGTTTATGGAAGAAACCCAAGAGTTGTTTTAGTCTTAAATCAGATTGGTAAAGATGTGAAAAAGAGTGCAAATGCAGAGGATTTTGCAGACCATATGAAAGGCCTACATGATGAGGTGAGAAAACATAACAAAATGAATTTTTCTTATAAAATTAATGCTGATTTGAAGAGGAGAAATAAAGAGTTTTAGGTTGGAGATAAAGTGATGGTGAATCTAAGAATGGAGATATTTCGAGTGGGTACATACAACAAGCTCAAGATGAAGAAGTTTGGACCGTGCAAGATTGTGAAAAAGCATGATTTTGGTAATGCATATGAGGTAGAATTACCCAATGAGTTTAATATTTATCCAATTTTTAATATTTAAGATTTGACCATATTTCATGAAGGTGAAAATGATGAAGTTCTAGCAATTAGGCAGCCACAAGCACTCACACCTACTTCAGAAAATGAAAAGATTGAAGGAATTCTTAATAGCAGGGTGAAAATAAGCACTAGAAGAAGGCAATCCATGGAGTATTTGGTGAAATGGTTTGGGAGACCTGTTGAGGATTCTTCATGGTTATCTAAGGCTAAGATTACTCATCTTGTATATCCTCTTGAGAAGTGATGAGATCACTTTTCTTCTACCGTGGTTGTCTGATGCAGGAGCATCCATGGCATAGTGGCAATCCTGTGTCAACCAAAATATGTTTAATTTTTTGTTGCATTTTTGGTGGTGGTTTGAATTTCATATTTTGTCTTGTGAAATTCATTTTTATGTGCATTTGGATGTTATGTCATGTTTTAAAATTAAATTTGCAATTTGGAATTAAATTTGGTAAAAGTGGAGATAATGGAGATAGTGGGAATCATGCTTTGAAAGCACAAAATCCAGAAAAAAACAAAAAGGAGCATGGATTTTTGGAGGCTTTCCATTTCATTTAAAATATGATTTTTAAGATTCCAAAATCCCTAAAAAATAGGGATGGAGAGAGTGGGCGCCTTGTTTTATTGCATAAAAGCAATAAGGCCAAAAATAGCACCACCACAAAGCATGGCAAGTCATGAACTTTGAATGGCTTATTTTAATCAATTTAATTGATTAAAATAAATGAAATTGAATTTTCCATGAGGTGGGCATTGCATTTTGGAGAGTGGGCTTAAATGTATTGAAATGCAAATAAATTAATAGAAATTACATTTCATTCAAAAAAGGAGATACAAAAAGGAATGGTAATTCATTTTTATGTTTAGTTTTTCTAGGAGAGACAAAGGGGAGGCATGGCATACCTCCAAGAGTGGTTTTGGATTGTGTTGTTTCAGATTTGAGGATGATTGCACAACCATTGAGATTCCAAGAAAATCAGTTATAGTTGCATAGTTGTTTGTTGTGATTTTGCAAGAGCTGAAAGGAGAAGTTTTGTGAAACTTTGGTTTGCTGTAGCAAACCATTTTGTAATTGATTTTTACATTTTTGTAAGGGCTTATTGCAAATCCATTGTCCTTTTTGGACTAATGTAATTTCCTTTTATAAAATTTGAATGAATGTATGAAAATTGGTTGCAAGTTGCAAACGAGATTTGCAAATAATTGTTGCAAGTTTAATTTCTATTTTTGTGTGTGTGAAAATAGATGTGAGGGCTGTTTATTCCAGTTCTCATTTCATTACACAGTTAACTAAGAGTGTGCCAATTAACTAGCGCATTATTTAAAATTATTTAAAATTGGTTTCATCTTTTGATTCTTTGCATTAAAAGCTTTTGATGATCCGTAACTACTTGTGCATGACCTCATCCTTTTTTCTTTTTGGGTCATGGAGGCATGATGTACTTGTTCCTCTTTTATTTCTTTCTAAATTCTTTTCCTCACAATCTTAAGAGAATCATGTGCCAATTCTCTTTCCAACTCGATATCTTTTTCTTAACTTGTTTTTAATCATTTTTTTGTCCATAATAAAAGCACAATTTTCTTTCCTGCATAAAATGCACCTATATTTTTTCGGGGCTCATTTCTTCATTCAAAATATGCAATCAATCTATGTAGAGATAAGCTCACATGACGCAAATAATGCTGAGCTACTCCTCCATGGAAAATGTGACATTTAGGTGTGGGTGATCTTATTCATCATGCTGATGGCCAATCACTTGCATCAGACATAAAAATTGTATGGTACTTAAAACTGGTTTCATCTTTAGATTTCTTGCATTGAAAGCTTTCTAATGATATGTAATGCTTATGGTATTGGACATGTATTGAGCTACGAAATGTGGTGTAATTGAGCAAGAAACTTCTAGTGCTAGTTATGGGGACTTCTAGTTGTTCCTAGGGTGTAACTTTTGCACTTGGTGTTATTTGTTGGAAAGATAATAGGTGTTTTGAAGCAGGCCTGGAATTTGACCGTCAACGGTTTGGTTATATAAATTACCTTAGAAAAAATTAAATTGTCAAATAAATGTTGATTGTGATGATCATGTTTTCATGATTTGGAATGTGGGTGGAATATTTTTCTAGTTTTTTGGATGAGAAGTGATTAAGTAGAGCCTTTTAATATTTTACAAATGTAAAATTGTTTTCTTTGATAGCCTAATTTGTTAATGCCTAATTTGGTTTATTAAATGAGAATTATTATTATTATTAACTACTACTGTTGAATTTAAATCAAATCTATAATCATAGAGTTTGTAGGAAGCACACATTGATCTATGATTGTGATTTAAAAACAAAATATAGCAAAAAAAAATAGATCATTTAACTTTTAAACTATAAAAAACCATCTTTAACTATTCAACTAAATATACAATAAGAAAAGCCCCAAGAAACCATTAAAATAAATATTTAAGCAACATAATTTGAGAGAGATAAATTGTTGGATACCTAATGAACCTATTGGTGAAATTGAAGCTCGAACTTCACAAATTATTGTCTTACTCTTTTGCTTTAAGCTTTAAGCACCTACCCAAACAAAGAAATTAAACTAGGCATTTCAATTACCATGATTTCTTCATTCCTAAATACAAAGTAAGTGTTAGAAAAAATTCATTCTGTTGGTTTTTCTTTTGAATCAACATTAGGATTTGCCACTTCTAATGCACAGGCAGATTCAGCCAACTAAATACAGGAGGTTGCGTGAGCTGCCTCCCCTTCACTTCTGGTTCTGCCGCACCAAGGGGGGGATCCCTATAACTCAAGATGTAACCTTGACTAGCTCAAAGATAGAAAGATCTAACTTGACAACAACAGGCAGAATACTCTCATGTATGGACCAAGATCTGTATGATAGATCACAAGGCTGGCAACATTCTTGGACATGATGTCTGGTTGGGTATGAGAGCATGCAGGGGGTTCCTAATCCTACTCCTACAACTAACAGGTGGAAGTATGAAATGGTTTAGTTTGAATTTTGGATGCAAAGCTGGACATGGTGTATAACCTCAACACAGAGCTAGATTGGTGCCTATCCAGGGCCTGGAGTCAGTAGACATACACCTGTGAATGATCAACATGAACAGCTAAAACTGGATTTCAGGGGGATATATGTGATACCTGCCTTACAGATATCTCCCAATACAGAGTGTTAAGTTATCTCTACTTATGGCATCCCTACTGTAGTATACCCTTCCCAATGTTCAACCTGAAAACAGTTTAATCTACCCCTTGAGCAGAAGTTAAAAGATCAGACATTCAACATAGGAATTCTATGCTCTAGAATCTAAACATTACCCAAATATCCAGATTCAGAGGAAGAATACATGCAATACTGGAGACAGAATTAACAAAACACATGCTAAGATAGCATTTCTCATATAAGATTAATCATGAAATTAGTGGGTTCATGCCAAAAACATACAACAGGAGATACATAAACTCACAGGTTAAGCTGTACAGAACAACCAGATCAGCTTGTTTTGAATTACAGAGCCAAAAATCTTCAACTTTCAACAACCACAAATGAGTAACACTTCCTGCTTATAACAGCCAGGTAGTGTACCACAGCAATTAATTACATGGTTGACCAAAAATCCCGCCAGATACACAGTATCAGCAAAATGGCGCTCAACGCATTACCAGGTTGGCGCCCAAACATGAATGCAACAGGTAGGGGAGGAGACAGGAAGGAATCTCGAGCCCTGTGCCACTGTCCGCTGATGTACACCTTCAATCGGGTACTAGATCCGCCCATACCTCTGCAACCTTTGCCATTAATGGCGCACCAACCCGCGGCCTCGGGAAAACGTCAATTCTGCATCGCAACCATTTCCCGCCGAGATTCATCATCATGATATTTCAAAAATATGCAGGATATCAATTATCCCACATGCACCCCGCAGCAACCTCATTAACACTTCATATACTAGGTCATGAGCATATATGATGTCGGTGCTTTTGCTCCTGACAACACTAGTATAAGACTTCATCATCATCATCCTCCAGCAGCATGATATCCTGTCGCTTGAAATATCACCCTGACGTCAGCATCATCACCGCAATATCACCTGCATGATAATCGCCTTTATCGGCACAACCTGATCCATCGGAGGAACATCCTCCTGCTGTGCCTATACCAAAAATCTGGCCGATGAACATCCTGATGACGTCATCATCATATCCTGCTGACGTCATCATCATATCTGCCTACTGCGCACCTCCTCATATCCGGATGACATCATCATCATGTTTGCAAATATCGGAGGATCTCCACAAGATGATCAGTGTTAGAAATATGACCCCCCCCGGACCTTGATGACGTCATCATCATATCGACATCAGGATGATATTCAGAAGATAACCGGATATTTGGAAATATCATCCTGATGCACAAATATCATGTTGCACTGTAGCTCCATTATAAGATCGGGGCGATAGATGAATATGATGATGCTCGAAAAGATCACCCCCCACTAGATAATGCACGAAGCCGGCAGGCGGATATCTCCTTGATATCAGCATCATCATGACGCTGGGACAAACATACATCCGGGTGATATTCAAAAATGAAAATATCACCCCCTCCTTCGGAAATATCATGATGCAGATAGGCAGAGAAAAAGATATCACCCTGACATAAGAATGACGTCAGCATCATCAGGATGAGAAAACAACGAACATGAAGTGATACAACATCATCAGGATGATATTGACTAAGATCATCCTGACGTTCAAAATATGATGACCCCAGTGAATATCGGGTCATACTTAGAACTCTTCAACAACATCATCAGGATGATCATAACCAAGATCACCCGATGATAAAGATATCACCCCGGTGAAATATCATGAAGGCAGAAAAAATGATGACCCCCGCAAGCAACACGGTGATAACTGGAAATATGATGATGATGATGACGACCCTTAAGAAAAAACAAGTCAGGTCGAACAACTTAGAGAATAACCCCTTCAGAAGATCGGGGCAACATCATCATCATAAAAGGGCAAGGTGATAATCGGAAGATCACCGGATACTTGAAAAATCACCCCCACAAGCAAATCAGGGCACACTGTAGCTCATCAACAGGATCAGGATGATATCCAGACATCACCCGATACTTGAAATATGATGATCCTGATGAGAAACCGGTCGACAGAGAACATGATGATGCTGACCACCATCGAAGAAAATATGATGATGATGACCTCCTCTTCAAAGAAAAAATGATGATGCAGCTAAAAAATGCTGAGGAGGTCCAACACTTTAGAACATTTTTTGGATACTTAGGGAAAGTGCCTACATGAAAATTGCTAAAAAAAAAAATGCTAGTCAATTCAGGCACTAACACTGGCTCTGTCTGGGGACGTGCAGGTGCAAGACTGCAGCGAGAACCCCAGATCTCTGGGATGCAGACCAGTCCCTTATCCATTGGGCACAGAGTCATGAAGTTACCATGATCTGCATCACCAAACACATTATTTTTAAACATTATTTTGGCGGCCCCGGGTAGCCAAAAAGGAAAAACCATAATTTTTTCTTGTCAAATGCCTGATTCCAAACTGAAAGATCCCAATCCCAACTGAAAAGATTGGCATAATCTGCCCATAATGTCATCTGCTTAAAAAGATATTTCACCAGTTTTGAAAGCTTGCCACCATCACTTTCAGCTCTGTCATTTTGGATTTCAGAATTAGACATATAACCATACACATAATATTCTTCAACATTAGGCAACACATGTATGTTATGTCCCTCAGACAGTACATCATACTGCTCTTGGCATTCTTTATCATTTATCTGGCTGCTGCACATTATCAGGCACTCATCCAGCTGATCCAACAATTCAAAATACTCAGAAAATATGAGACCCCTAATATCTACTGATATTGAAAACAAAACCTGATCCACACACCCAATGTTGCACATGTCTGAATCAGGTGATGATGAACATTCATTATTCACAGTTTGCGAATCAGTATCATCATCCTCAAACAAAGGGTTAATCCTGCACCACTGAAAGTCAAGACTCACAACATCATATGCATTAGCAGGCTCATCATAAAGGGGATTAACATTCACTGCAAAGGCCTCTGCTTCTTCTTCATGACACTCCAATTCTTCTTCATTATTATCAGATCCAGAGTCATAAGAAGAACAAACCTGATCCATGAATTGGTCATGGATATCATTTTTATCATCTAATTGCCCCGCATACAAGATTTTTGCTGTTTCAATGTACTCTGAAGTTGAACAATCTGCATCATTTTCCAGCCCTCCAATACTTCCTGATGAAACTGATATTGATTCTTGATCCATATGATCACAACTCTGCACAACTGGATCATTTAAACATGAAGGCTCTTTGTTTAGGACTGGTATGCAAATATTACTTGAAAAATTATTATTTTCAACTTCACCTGCTGGGCAAAAAAGGACATCCTCCTCTATGATAGAAACATCATCTACTTGGAATGATGCAAAAACTAGGACAATAGGGGTGTGAATGCTATGACATTCATTGTCAATACCTGAATTAAATCCTTCATTAACACTGGGGGCTGCAGGACAACAAAAATTTTCAGAGAAATAACCCTTTTGTATTCCATACCTCCAATTGTTTTCAATATCTATTGCAAACTGATGTGCCTGATGCAATGTGGTGGGCTCCTTGTCTCTTAATCTGTAACTCATTTTCTTATCAAAGGCTCCCAAATAGATAACTAAGCACAGTGCATCATTAGGTCTCATGCATTCTGGAATTCTATTCAATGCCCTCATAAATCTGAGGTTAAAGGCTGGGATCAACTCATCTTCTTCAATATGGATGTACATGAAGTCACTAATAGCTGCATATTCAGAAACTCTTTCACCATACTGTACTAGAAATGCAGATTTAAAACCATGCCAAAAGCTGACAGAGTGAGCTGGAAGGTAGGAAAACTAGTCCCTTGCATCTTCATCTAGAGATTGAACAAATAATCTCATAACCACATCCTCATGGTCAATCTCAAAGTCATCTATCACATTCATGAACTGCTGCAAGTGTCTCTCAGCTGATTCATCCTTTATACCCTTAAATTTAGGCAAAAAATTTTTGATTTTAGGTGGAAAAGCATTTGGATAACCACAAATGCCACTAAAATTTATGGGCTTATATCTGTCTATGTTGAAACTTCTTTTATTACATTGTTGGGACTGACTACTATACATTTTTGCATTTGACACTTCACAAGGGTGCATAGGTAGATAATACATCCTTTATGTTATTGCAACCCTCCTCTCTACTCAGATTTTCTACAAACAATGACTTTAGGCACTCAAAGTTTAGACTGTTTTTTCAAACTTTCCTAAAGTCCTTTAAATGAGTCTTTTGAACAACATTGCATGCCCTTTGAAATACAGGGTAAGTTCTAATAAAAGCATGCAAGCTCTGTTTTCACCAATGTTTCCCTTTTAACCAGTGCTATCTCACCAAATAGGGAGTCTGTCAAACAATATGAAATACCTGGATATGTTGCAGGAGCTGCAAATTCTTCTCTGACTGATTTTGTTCTTTTATCAGGTTCTTTGATGCAGAGTTGCCACCTCCTTGAAGAGGAATGAGCTTCAAACAAGCTGAAGCTGCAGATTGATTTCTTTCATTCTGGGTCATCCACCAGCAGAATCACATATATAACCCTTTTCTCTGCTGCAACAAACAGTTTCCAGGTGTGATTTCTTTTTTTTTTTTTTTAATCTTGTAGACTCAAACTTTCATGGATATGACATTGATCTCCCCAGCAGAGTCGCCAATTTGTTGGTTTTTCTTCTGAATCAGCATTAGGATTTGCCACTTCTAATGCACAGGCAGATTTAGCCAACTAAATACAGGAGGTTGCGTGAGCTGCCTCCCCTTCACTTCTGGTTCTGCCGCACCAAGGGGGGGATCCCTATAACTCAAGATGTAACCTTGACTAGCTCAAAGATAGAAAGATCTAACTTGACAACAACAGGCAGAATACTCTCATGTATGGACCAAGATCTGTATGATAGATCACAAGGCTGGCAACATTCTTGGACATGATGTCTGGTTGGGTATGAGAGCATGCAGGGGGTTCCTAATCCTACTCCTACAACTAACAGGTGGAAGTATGAAATGGTTTAGTTTGAATTTTGGATGCAAAGCTGGACATGGTGTATAGCCTCAACACAGAGCTAGATTGGTGCCTATCCAGGGCCTGGAGTCAGTAGACATACACCTGTGAATGATCAACATGAACAGCTAAAACTGGATTTCAGGGGGATATATGTGATACCTGCCTTACAGATATCTCCCAATACAGAGTGTTAAGTTATCTCTACTTATGGCATCCCTACTGCAGTATACCCTTCCCAATGTTCAACCTGAAAACAGTTTAATCTACCCCTTGAGCAGAAGTTAAAAGATCAGACATTCAACATAGGAATTCTATGCTTTAGAATCTAAACATTACCCAAATATCCAGATTCAGAGGAAGAATACATGCAATACTGGAGACAGAATTAACAAAACACATGCTAAGATAGCATTTCTCATATAAGATTAATCATGAAATCAGTGGGTTCATGCCAAAAACATACAACAGGAGATACATAAACTCACAGGTTAAGCTGTACAGAACAACCAGATCAGCTTGTTTTGAATTACAGAGCCAAAAATCTTCAACTTTCAACAACCACAAATGAGTAACACTTCCTGCTTATAACAGCCAGGTAGTGTACCACAGCAATTAATTACATGGTTGACCAAAAATCCCGCCAGATACACAGTATCAGCAAAATGGCGCTCAACGCATTACCAGGTTGGCGCCCAAACATGAATGCAGCAGGTAGGGGAGGAGACAGGAAGGAATCTCGAGCCCTGCGCTACTGTCCGCTGATGTACACCTTCAATCGGGTACCAGATCCGCCCATACCTCTGCAACCTTCGCCATTAATGGCGCACCAACCCGCGGCCTCGGGAAAACGTCAATTCTGCATCGCAACCATTTCCCGCCGAGATTCATCATCATGATATTTCAAAAATATGCAGGATATCAATTATCCCACATGCACCCTGCAGCAACCTCATTAACACTTCATATACTAGGTCATGAGCATATATGATGTCGGTGCTTTTGCTCCTGACAACACTAGTATAAGACTTCATCATCATCATCCTCCAGTAGCATGATATCCTGTCGCTTGAAATATCACCCTGACGTCAGCATCATCACCGCAATATCACCTGCATGATAATCGCCTTCATCGGCACAACTTGATCCATCGGAGGAACATCCTCCTGCTGTGCCTATACCAAAAATCTAGTCGATGAACATCCTGATGACGTCATCATCATATCCTGCTGACGTCATCATCATATCTGCCTACTGCGCACCTCCTCATATCCGGATGATGTCATCATCATGTTTGCAAATATCGGAGGATCTCCACAAGATGATCAGTGTTAGAAATATGACCCCCCCCGGACCTTGATGACGTCATCATCATATCGACATCAGGATGATATTCGGAAGATAACCGGATATTTGGAAATATCATCCTGATGTACAAATATCATGTTGCACTGTAGCTCCATTATAAGATCGGGGCGATAGATGAATATGATGATGCTCGAAAAGATCACCGCCCACTAGATAATGCACGAAGCCGGCAGGCGGATATCTCCTTGATATCAGCATCATCATGACGCTGGGACAAACATACATCCAGGTGATATTCAAAAATGAAAATATCACCCCCTCCTTCGGAAATATCATGATGCAGATAGGCAGAGAAAAAGATATCACCCTGACATAAGAATGACGTCAGCATCATCAGGATGAGAAAACAACGAACATGAAGTGATACAACATCATCAGGATGATATTGACTAAGATCATACTGACGTTCAAAATATGATGACCCCAGTGAATATCGGGTCATACTTAGAACTCTTCAACAACATCATCAGGATGATCATAACCAAGATCACCTGATGATAAAGATATCACCCCGGTGAAATATCATGAAGGCAGAAAAAATGATGACCCCCGCAAGCAACACGGTGATAACTGGAAATATGATGATGATGATGACGACCCTTAAGAAAAAACAAGTCAGGTCGAACAACTTAGAGAATAACCCCTTCAGAAGATCGGGGCAACATCATCATCATAAAAGGGCAAGGTGATAATCGGAAGATCACCGGATACTTGAAAAATCACCCCCGCAAGCAAATCAGGGCACACTGTAGCTCATCAACAGGATCAGGATGATATCCAGACATCACCCGATACTTGAAATATGATGATCCTGATGAGAAACCGGTCGACAGAGAACATGATGATGCTGACCACCATCGAAGAAAATATGATGATGATGACCTCCTCTTCAAAGAAAAAATGATGATGCAGCTAAAAAATGCTGAGGAGGTCCAACACTTTAGAACATTTTTTGGATACTTAGGGAAAGTGCCTACATGAAAATTGCTAAAAAAAAAATGCCAGTCAATTCAGGCACTAACACATTCTTTGATCCAGATATAATTAATTAAAACAAGTAAATCAAAACATTAAAAATATAAAAATATGATTGTTTTATAGGTTATTCACAAGTTATACACCAACAATTATTCTTGATCTTTGTAATTGTAAATAAACTCTTCTTGACCTCTGTAATTGTAAATAAACTCTTCTTGGTCTTTGTAATTTGTAAATTTGTACTCTATTCCATATATCTAAAAAACAATAAATAACATGTAATAAGAATTAATTTTGAAACAAAGAAAAAATTTATTTCTAAATTTATTTTAAAAAATATTTAAATAAACATTCTAAAACAAAAGATGATTTATATTAATTTTGAAAATGTTCTAAATTAATGTATATTTCTATAACAAAATATTATAAAATAATATAATTATAAATAAGAATATAATAAAATTTTACATTTACGAATAATTTAAAGTGTCATATATATAATTATGCAAAAATTTAGCAAGTCAAGTTATATGGTTTAATAAATTTTAAAGTTGTAAAATACGGTTTAAAACTGAAAAAATGTTCAAATAGATCATCAAATTCCAAGCTTGTTTGAAGGTTTTTGGCAATTTCAAGTAGAATTATGAGGTTTGTAAGAGCTTTAGATGCATAGAAAGTAAGTTATAGCAAGCTTACCAATAGGATTGAATATTAGCACACCAATATTTGCATTACAAAGTATAATAGCTCTACTTGGTGGGGTAAGAAGTATGATCCTTGATACCTACTTTACATAGCCTACTAATGCAGCTGTGATATCACTAGTGATTTATATACCAAACAAGCAAGGATTAATCCAGCTTTTGCAAAATGTTTTTGAATTGAATATTACAACTTCTAAAGCTTATATATTTCCCAGTTGGTTCAACCTCAACCACTAGTACATGTGCATTATGAGATGTCAATGTAATTACTAGACTATTGAGGAATATAAAATGCATCTAAACATGTCCATAAGTGTGAGATATTGTGGAGGGCAAAAGGAGTAATTGCATTAGAATAATGAGCAAGTTAGTTTTCCACTTCACTTAGTCGTGCTCATACTTGGTATAGAAAGTACCATCCAACATGGTCTGTGTTAGGGTTAGGGTAGATTAGAGCAATAAACACTAACAATTATATGCAAATTAAATAACCCAAATATAACAACATGAAGAAAAACACAAAAGAGATCAACACAGAAATTTAACGTGGTTCACCCAAAATGGGCTACATCCACAGAAACTCAGCCACCCAATGATTTTATTATCTAGTGCAAAACAAATTACAATCATGCGAATGCATCGCCATAACATACATCCCAGCTTCTTATAACAAGCTTTTTGGAAGCTTCTAGAATTAGGGTTTTACAATGTCATTTTTCGTTTTTGTCGGTTAACAAAATTAACAACCGACTCTAAACGGGCAAAAAGAAGGGAAATTTTTTTTTCATGGGCTGCGCCCCCAAATCCCTACTTCTTGGGGACTACCACCCCTAAACCCCCACTTGTCAGGGGTTGCCACCCCGAACCCTTGCTCGAGGCCCAGACCGGCCCTGAACCCTGGTGAGGATACATTACGAGTGTAAAGTACTTGCATGATTAGTCACCACATACAACCAATCTCCCACTTGGAGACTAATCAAGCTCCACACCAAACAATCTCCCACTTGGAGACTAATCTTGGACGACACCGCTACACTTGCAACTCCCATTGGATTATAGGCTTGGCTAGTTTCTTATGTCCATCATTATCAGTCGTGAAGGCCAACAAAAATTGATGAGAAAATTAATTTCTCTCATGTAACTACCTTTGTGAACATATTTGAAGGATTCTCACTTGTGTGAATTTTCTCCACCTTCAACTGCCCATCCTCCAAAACTGACCAGATGAAGTGGTATTTGAGCTGTATATGCTTAGTTTTTGAATGCAAAGATGAATTCTTAGCAAGAAGAATGACACTCTAGCTATCAGTGTACAAAGCTCTATCTTCTTGTTGTTGCCCCAATTCCTCCAAAAAATGTTGTAATCAAATCATCTCCTTGCTAGCTTCTGTAGCACCAACATACTCAGCTTCAGTGGTTGAAAGCGCAACAACCTTTTGCAGCCTTGAAATCCAACTGACTGCAATACCTCCTAGAGTAAAAGCATACCCTGTAGTACTCTTCCTGCTATCAATATCACCCGCCAGATTAGAGTCAACATATCCTTTTAGAGAAGAATTTGTTCCTCCAAAACATAGTTTCTTTGAAGTAGTACCTCTCAAATATCAGAGAATCTATTTTACTGCATTTGAATGTTCCATTCCCAGATTGCTCATATACCTACTCACAACTCCCACTGCATGTGCAATATCTAGCCTTATGCATACATCAAGCTGCCAACTAGTGATGCATATGATATCTTAGACATTTTGCCTTCCTCCTCTTGTGTCTTTGGACACAACTCCTTAGTCAACTTAAAATGACTAGGCAAAGGTGTACTAACTAATTTTGGCATTCTGCATGTTAAACCTTTTCAACACCTTTTTAACACTTTCTCTACATACTCACTTTGGGACAAAAATAATTTTCTGTTTGTCCTGTCTCGTGTGATCCTCATACCAAGGATTTGTTTTGCTGCACCCAAATCCTTCATAGCAAATGAATTTGCTAATTTCTTCTGAAGTTCATTAATATGCTGCATGTTAGACCCGGCAATAAGCATGTCATCAACATAAAGAAATAGGATAATATAGTTGCCATCACCCAATTTCTTGAAATAAACACAATAATCAGAATGACATCTTTTGTAACCTTGTTCAGTGATAAAACTATCAAATTTCAAATACCATTGCCGAGGTGCTTGCTTCAGGCCATACAAACTCTTCTTTAACCTGCACACAAAATCCTCCTTACCCTTGACCTCATATCCGTGCGGTTGCTGCATGTATATTTCCTCTTTCAAATCCCCATGGAGAAAAGCTATTTTCACATCTAACTATTCAAGATGCAAGTCTTCTGCAGCCACAAGACTTAGAATAGTTCTAAAAGAAGTCATCTTTACAACCGGAGAAAATATTTCATCAAAATCTATACCTTTTTTCTGTGCAAAACCTTTTACGATGATTTTGGCCTTATATCTTTTCTTGCCTCCATCTTCTTCCTTCAACTTGTAAACCCATTTATTTGGCAATACTCTTTTACATGCAAACAATTTGACTAAGTCCCAAGTCTGATTTTGCAACAAGTAATCCATTTCCTCTTTCATGCCTAGCTCCCACTGCTTTTTGGAATCTACCTACATTGCTTCTTCATAACCTTCAGGTTCACCAGAATTAGTTAATAATATAGAATATAATGATGGAGAAAATCTTTCTGGAGGTCTAGATATCCTTGTAGAACGTCTAACACTTACAGGAGTCTATGGGATAACTTGTTGTTACTGAGCATCAGGTACCACTGGCATTTTATTTTTTGGACGCTCATCTAGCACAATATATTCCTTTTTGGCCTGTTCATGCTTCTTTTCTTGCAACTGATCCTTATACATGACCTTCTCATTGAATATAACATCTCTACTCCTAATGATTTTATGATTTTCATAATCCCATAACCAAAAACAAAATTCTGTTAGGAATTGCATGCAAAAGATATCAATTAAATGCAAATAAAGATTAAACAAAGGAATGGAAATACATAGAAATAATAATAGCAAGAGATAAGTTTTAACGTGGTTCACCCAAACCCAAGCTACATCCACCAATAGAAAGTCCAGTATTATTATCTAGTAAATCAAACTGATTACAACTAGCAATCCTTGCAACTCAATACCGCTGTAAATGCTACAATACAATATCAACAAAAACCCTAACCCTTAGCTGCTTTTATCAAGCCTTATGTCAGTTACAAAAATAGGGTTTTTTATGTTGGCCAATAGAAAAATAACTCCCGACGCCTTTATAAAATAATAAAAAATCATTGGAGGTTTTGGGGGTGCTGCCCCTTGACCCCACCCTGTATCACGAAAGGGAGCGTGCCAGGGGCATTGCCCCTTGGACCCCGCAAGGGGTGCTACCCCTTGACCCCGTTAAATAATTTGGGGGGAAACCATGCTGATAAAGTGGGGTAAATTTAACATCTGAGTCTGATTAGGCTCCATATAACAACAAATTCATCTACTCCATATCCAATGAAGGTACATTTTTAGACTTAGCCTCAAGATTGGTTCTATTTTCAATATCAACATGGACAAAAGCTTCACAACCAAAGATTTTTAGAAATGAATAGTTTACTTTTCTGCCCATCCATGCCTCCTCTGAAATGCCACCATTTAAAGGATTTGAAGGTCCCTTGTTTATTAAATGAACAGCGGTATGTACAACATCTGCCCAAAAGTGTAAGGGTAGTCCAACATGCAATCTCATGCTCCTTGCATGCTCCATAATGGTCCTATTCATCCTCTCAGACACACCATTTTCTTGTGGGGTTCCAGGAACCGTTTTCTACCTTCAAATTCCATTATATGAACAGTAATTCTCAAATTCTCTGCTGCAATACTTGCCTCCATTATCAGATCTGAGACACTTCAACTTGTTCCTTGTCTCATTCTCAACCAAAGCTTTCCACCTTTTAAATGTTTCAAATACTTCTGATTTTTGTTTTAGGAAATACACCCATGTTTTCCTAGTTGCATCATCAATAAAAGTAATAGAATAGAAAGAGCCACCAAGAGACGATACCTAAGCTGGTCCCCATACATCTGAATGCACAAGCTCTAATTTCTCACTCTTCTTCTCTTTCCCAACTTTAAGAAATCATACTCTTTTCTATTTTCCATAAACACAATTTTCGTAGAACTCCAAGTTAATCTTCTTCAGACTTGGTAGCAACTTTCTGGAGTGAAGGATCTTCATCCTTTTCTCACTCATGTGCCCAAGTCTATGGTGCCATAATTCTATTTGTCCCTGTAGCAAGTGCTATAACTGTTTTAGTAGCAGCTAAGGTAGAATAAGTATTACTAGTACACAAATACAATGTGCCTACCTTTTCACCTTTAGCTACTACTAATGCACCTTTAGTGACCTTGTAGACTTTGTCTAAAAAGGTAACTATACAGCCTTCACTACCCAATTGTCCTACATAGATTAAATTCCTTCTCAAATTTGGAACATGCCTTACCTCCTGTAGCAACCATTCATTTCCATTCTGTAACTTGATTTTTATTTTTCCTTTTCCAACAATCTGACAGGGTTCATCATCACCCAAATATACCTGTCCAAAATCACCTTGAACATAATCTACAAAATATTTCCTATGGGGTGTGGCATGAAATGAAGCCCCTGAATCTATTACCCAGGAATCATTAGCATTATCTAAACAAAAAATCAAAGCATCCTATAATTTATTACTTGCAACATTAGCTTCCTTACTATCATCATGTTGTCCATCTCCTTGTTTGCCCTTTCGAGGCTAGCAATCCTTCTTCAAGTGTCTTGGCTTTCCATAGTGCCAGCAATCCATTCTTCCTCTAGATTTTGATCTGCCTTTCTTCGACTTCCCTTGTGACTTCCCATGATTTGTTGGGCTTTTTCCTCTTTCCTTTGTACTTCCCCTATTCTCTACAGTCAAAGCATTACCAGATGTTGAAGTCTCACCTGTGCTTTTCCATCGCATTTCCTCACTAACGATAACACCAACAACATCATCAAATTTCAAAGTATTTAAACCAGAGACAGAGTTACTTACAACCATTACCAAGCTATTCCATCTTTCTGGCAAAGAACATAAAACCAAGAGATCCCTTACTTCTTCATCAAATTTTACTTTTACAGAAGTTAGCTGACTGGTAATCGTATTAAACTCATTTAAATGATCTGATACAGATCCACCTTCTATCATTTTTAGATTAAACAAACGCTTCATGAGAAATACCTTATTTGAGGCTGAGGGTTTTTCATACAATTTTGCCAAAGATTTCATTAGTTTGTTTGTTGTCTTCGCTTCTGTTATATTGAACGCCACAGATGGTGCCAGGCATAACCGAATGGTTCCTAGTGCCTTTCTATCCAGAATATTCCAATCCTCATCAGTCATTATTGCCAGTTTATTGTCTATTCCTTCCAACGGCCTCCATAAATCCTTTTGATAGAGATAATCCTCCATCTGCATCTTCCATAACTAATAGTTCTGCCCATTGAATTTATCTACCTTCAATTTACCCTCGTCCGCCATTGCTCTCACTCAACCGTGAGACTCCCACTCAACCGTGAGAACTTCCTGCAGATGATAATCGAACACAACCTGGCTCTGATACCAGTTGTTAGGGTTAGGGCAGATCGGAGCAATAAACACTAACAATTATATGTAGATTAAATAACCCAAATATAACAATGAAGAACAACACAAAAGAGATCAACACCAAAATTTAACGTGGTTCACCCAAAATGGGCTACATCCACAGAAACTCAGCCACCCAATGATTTTATTATCCAGTGCAAAACAAATTACAATCTTGCGAATGCATCGCCATAACATACATCCTAGCCACTTATAACAAGCTTTTTGGAAGCTTCTAGAATTAGGGTTTTACAATGTCATTTTTCTTTTTTGTCAGTTAACAAAATTAACAACCAACTCCAAACAAGAAAAAAGAAGGGATTTTTTTAACATTACGAGTGTACAGTGCTTGCATGATCAATCTCCACATACCAACAGTCTGTGGTAGATTACTTGATACACTAAAAAACATCATTTCTCAAAGAATTTGACATTTCCCAGTTTGAACATCATAGCTTTGCTACTCTAAAAGAAATAAAACAAGAACTATTTGAAAGTGTGCAAGCATACATCGTTTGATTTAAAAACTTTTACTATCTAATCTATTCTATGAACTCCACCCTATGCAACATGCACAATGGTTTTTTGGTGGATTACTAGTTCCTTATCGAAGATCTTGATCACATGACATTTATTAATCAAAGGGAAGCTCTAGAATATGTTTAAGAATGTAAGTAGTTAGAAGCTTTGATATTGGTGCAAGTCCATTCTTGGAGGTTTTAATTTGCAATATAGCCTTGTAATTACAAAATCTATCTACGACAACAATTTAAAACTAAGCTAGACTATGCTGCATGGACTACCAAGAAAAGGGACATATTAGAATAGCTTGTCTAGGGTAAAATACCAAAGTAGTAATGGTAGCATATGAGATATGTAAATTTGAGCATGAGACAAAATAATTTCCATTTCTTCAAAACACAAAATAGATCAAAGAATTTATTTGATGCAAGATTTGTGATAGCCCTACTCATGAAATACTGGATTGCTACATCTTAGGATAAATGTGTACAAACATGAAAATTTAGATTGCATTAAACATTTGACAATAATTTGGAAACACAAGTTAAATTGTTAGTAGTAAATAACTATGGTGAATTCAACCAATCACAATATAATAATTGTGACAAGAATTTTGGTCAAGGTCCAACAAGATGAGTTAACATGGTAGAAGATGTTGTGGATGAGGAAACAATGGATGATTACAATGAGGATGTTTCAAGTGTTGTGGTGGCAATCATATTTAATACAACTATCCTAAATTCCTACAATGTGGTCACTATGTGGAATCTTATAGAATTGAGGATTGTCTAAAGTTATGTAGAAAATTCTTCAGTGTGATAAACTATATAAACACGCTAACATGATTTGGGCATTGCTAAAAGAAAAGTCTACCTCAAAATCAAGATTCCAAGATAAACCACAAGTGGACTATCCTCCTAAATTAGACCTATATGTGAATATAACTACTCTAAGTGGAGTTAGTATGCAACCACAAAAGACAAGTGAAGGTGCAAGAGAACCAATTCAATGAACACTAGAATCTAATTTGGACTATCTCAATTTTGCTATGGAAAGGAATAGTGTCTAACAATATGTTAATATAATTTGTGAATTGAAAGAATACAACACACAAAGGATTGGGAATTTCTTACAAAAGCATCTTTAGGAGGATAATACAACATAAGTAGTTGAGTTAGCAAAAATATTGAGCTAATTGAAAATTGAAGGAATCCTAACCTTCTTGAAGTTATGCTTACAACAAACCATGATAAAAGATCTAGAAGTACTAAAGGAGTTGCACACAATGAAAAAAAAACTAGCAATCAAGAGTTTATCATCGATGCCTCAAACAATGATAGTTGGTGTAGGACACCTTGATTGATATTATTGTGTATGTGAACATCCTAATCAAGGAGGTATAGGTCATGATGGGGTGTCTTTCCATACAACCATCCCAAAACATTTGGTTCATAGAAAATTAAACCTTGGCAGAACCAATAGGCATATTATAGAAGGTTGATGAGAATATTATGGAAGTTAAATTTAAGGGATATTTTGATGTGATTGAGTTGGAAACAAAAGATAACTATTGATCTTTGTTAGGATGTCTTTGGTGTTACATAAATAAAGTAGATATGCACTTTAGTAAAGGATATACTTCTAAAAATCACCAACAATAACTTGGTATTTTTGCTACATGCTAATCTTGGATTGTCCTACATAGAGGATTTGGCTATGTAAGATACTGCAAATCTACTAAAAAATTCTAGGTTATAACCTGAATGCAAAAGAAATCAATAATTAGTCTAGGGAATCAACATAATTGTTAGATGTTGATCTTAAGGAGTCACAACAAGCCTTAGAGCCACTACATAAGCTATTATGTAACTATCATGAAGAATTGGTTTGACTTGAAAGGTATGCTATACATGTCCCCTATGTGTCATCACTTAAAAAATAAATGAAAATTGCACAATATTGGATACCTCATCATTCTAAATTAGTTAGCATATAAGTAAAGGGAGGCTATCAGAACTCTCGAAATATGATGGATATGAGTAGATTTAACCATTTATTAAGGATTTAGAAGCATGCTTACCAAAATCTTGTATAGAACAACTAGTAGGTGGTGGGCTACACACGACATAATTTGCCAACTTGGGATTGTGCTAAGGAGGCACTATTTTCATGACTCATGCACAACAATAATAAGCAAGGCATACTCATGTATAATGGTCCAAAGAACCACAATCAAATATGCCAAAAAAATGGAAATTTGACACATGGATAGTACTAGAGTATTTATGGGTATATGCTTTCTATTCTATGCTTAGTATTTGGGCACAAGATTGGTATATATTTGCAAAGACATGCTAGGAGACAAAAACCTAGGATGAGGTTACCAACCAATTTGTCAACACTTTTACTTTCATCCCTACACAACCATAATTAGATTTCTCATTGCAACTAATGTGCAAAGCTAAATTTCATGACACTTCCATAATGGAAGAGCAAGTTCAAAATATATATGATCCTATATAAATAGAGGAAATGCAATGATTATTTTTAGCACTTTGGAATCAAATGGTGCACTTGTGCAAATTGGTGAACTTGATAGTTCTAAATAAGTTTTTCAAGTTCATAAAGACAATACTAGTAGAACAAAGAAGGATATACATTTAGATGTTAATGTATCTGAATATGATTGAAAATTTCAAACTAAAAATGCACTTGAGAAGAAATACTATAGTGAACCATTCAATAAAAGAAGTGAATAGAGGAATTAAAGAATGATATCAAATTGCAATAATTAGAGATTACTAGACAAATACAAAGTTTTCTTAGATTGTTGAACTTATCAAAGAATATTGCGATCTATTCCCCAAAGGATATCATGAAATGAAAGTGATTCACCCATCATTGAGAAAGAATATTATTAACTTTTTTTTTATATTGAAAGTAATGAAAATTTACAAATGAAAGAAACAATCCACAAAGGACTACAAAACAAAGAGCACCGCAAGACAAAATATTATTAACTTTGGGAAGACATTAAACCAATAAAAAATAATCATAGCAGATGGATCCAAATGTACAATTGAAACTTAAAGTTAAAATTAATAAGAGTTAGATGCTAGGCTAATTTTTCCCATTGAAGAATAAGATTGGGATATTCTATTGGTTGTTGGTATAAATAAGGATGACCAAATATATATTTGCATTGACTACCATGTTTCAATTGGGCTCGTGCCACTAATCCATTCCCCCCATTTATAGAGGAGATTTTGGAAGTTTTAGTTGGATGCAAAAAATTACAGTTTCATAGATGGATTATTTTGTTACCACCACTTTAAATTATGATGGAGGATAAGGATAAGACTATTTTGGCTACCAAATGGGAATATTTGTCTTATGTAGAGTTAAAAAGTGAATAATTCATGTTATGACCACAATATGTCCAAATTCTTCAAACTCGTGGCCCCTTTCAATTTTATCCTTTTTGGCTTCTATCTTGGTTTAGCTTCATTTTTGTTCCTTTTTTGTTTGTCTAGTTTGAAATTAAACTTGGTTCCCAATAGTTTAAATGTTAACTAAGTTTTATTAATATTATTTGGAGTTTAATTTCTCCTTCCATAGATACCAAGTTTATTGTGTTTTGTTTTACCCTAGTTTTCATTTGGTTTTGTACCTTTAACTTGCCTAGTTTCATTTGTCTATGGCTATTGTTTCCTACATTTATTTTCTCTAACTTATATCTCTCAATTTGGTTTTGGTTCCTAGAATTCATGAGGTTCATAAACTATTTGCAAAGTCTCATCTGGTCCATTTCTCAACAAAATTTTCCAAAGTGCTTCCATGTTCTTTTCTCATGTTATTTATGGACACAATGAGCATTTAATCAAATTATATAAGTTTGTAGTTTTGATGTTCGTGAAGTCTTGGTTCTATTTGTTTAATCTTTCACCATCAAACCCAAAATCCTTTTAAATCCTACTTATTGTATTTCACATCTAGGCTTTGCCTCACACACCTTTTTTGACTTGAAATTAGTTTTAACTAGTTTTAATATCTCAATAGATCTATCCATTAGGAGCATTCTTCTTGGAATTTAATTTGTTTTCTCCTCTAAAATTGGGACATGCCAAGATTTTAAATCTATCTAAATCTATTTTTGCATCCATTTTTAGCTTTGTTAAGTCTTAATGACTAGTTTGAAATTCAGAGTTCCCTAGATTTTAATGAATCTCCATTCTTCATTCAACCACTTGACTCCTTAGAATTTATCATATTTTGTCACATGGAACTCATGAACCATAAACCTTGAAACTTAGTCTCTCTTAGATCTAAATCTTTATCAATAAGATTTTAATTAAATCACGTACACTTTCTTTTGGAGATCCCGGATTGATTTTCATACACATTTGAGCTCTAAAATATTGGACCTCCAAGATTATTCAATTAACTTTTATGTAGTTTTAGAGGTGGATTTCAATGCTAGGGTAATCCAAAGATTATAAATTTGATTAAATTATGTGATAACCATGATTGTTAGCCTAGGCAAGCCTTGGTGACCTAGCAATAACTTTGATTGACTAGAGGCTCACAACTATAAACTTTGACCCTATTTTAACTCTTGTGACCTATGCTATGTGGCTAAATCTAATGAGGCCAAGCCTAACATATTTATTTTCCACATGTTATCTTGTTGATCTGACATGTAAGATCACATTTGAGATTAGATTGGCATTTATTTTTCTTAAGAAAATCAGGTGATAAATGTGATACAAAAAAAATTGCCTAGAAAAGAAGAATTAACTTGATTTTAATCATTCTTCTAACTAAATTAAGTACACATTTATTGTAAATATTATTGTAGGAGATAAAATAGGTAAGTTTACTTGATTTCAATTTCTTTAGCAATATCAATCATGTCTAAGTTTGTTCATCATGCATAGGATCCCTAAGCTACCAAACTCGATTAGATTTATTTCTAGTGTAGTATGTTAACTTGGGGTACTTGTAATTGATCAATCCATTTATTCTAGGATGGGCCAAAATAATTAGGCAATTAATACTTATCATTGTAGAATCCTATAAGTGTGGCAAACCATGTCTTGCTCATCTGCCTTGCTTGGAAGATTGAGAAAACCTGACAACCATAATTCCTTGGCAGAAACTAGAGTTAATGAGCACAAGGAAAATATAAGGTTAATTACTTCGAGTCTATAATTTAGTTATGATGGAATGTCTTAGAGATTGAAATCTGATTCTCCTTGGTGTTTGTAAAAAAATGATTTTGATGTTTCTTAGGGAATTCTTATATATTGTAATCACTTCTTAGTTAAAAGGTAAAACTTGAAAAAGTAGGATAGTTTTTCAATTGAGTTTGATCTATCGACAAATTAATCATTGTAGTTTATTTGAGTTCCATGAAAAGTAAAATTTGAGTTCCGCATCTAATGGATGCCAACTTGCCGCCTTCCAGTGGCATTCATACGAGGCCACCACCTCGGATCTTCACTATGCTACATAAGACCTTGCTGCCAACCCTTTTTCTCAAACCTTACAGGCCAGGGTGGCCCATCTTCATCATAAAAAATAGATAGTTGATAGCTATGCTGCTAGAGGTGCCCAAATTAAGGCTCTCCTTCATTGGCTTAAAATTGGAGACCAAGCTTCAAAGGAGTTTTTCCTGGCTTTGCGCTCTTGCCATTCTCTTCCAGGGATTAAGAAAATCTAGGAAGGACAAATGGTGCTTTCCGAGTTGTTAGATATTATTCAAGCTTTTGTCTAGCATTATGAGAAAATTTTCACAGTGCAAGAGGTTTCTCTAGAGCGTGATAGAGCCTTACAAGAATGCCTTCAAGTGGTTCCTACTAAGCTCTTAGAAACTCAGCATGCCTTCTTTGAGAAAGTGCTCACTATTGAAGACCTTAAGGAAGCTGCTTTTTCCATGGTGGATGACAAAGCTCTGGGATGTGATGGCTTTCCTTGTGAATTTTATAAAGCATTATGGCATTGTGTGGGTCCAGACTTACATAAAGTTTACCTAGAAGCCTTTCATAATCAATCCTTAGGTAATTTAATTAACAAGGGAAATATCAAATTCATACCTAAGGCTGGCGACCCTAAAGATATCTACAATTGGCATCCTATCATGCTGCTCAATGTTTCCTACAAGATCATTACTAAAGTGTTAGCTTTAAAAATTGTCATTTGCTTCCACAAATTGTTCGCCCAGAACAAACAGGTTCCATTAAATCCAGATTCATTTTTGATAATATTATTTCTATTTGGGAAGGTATGGAATGGGCTCGTCAGTCTCAGAAACATGTCCTTTTCCTCAAAATCAACTTTCCTAAAGCTTATGATCGCATTGAGTGACCTTTTATTCTTGCCATGCTTAAGGCTCTAGGTTTTGGCCCCCATTTTATTCAATTTGTCAAAATGCTTTTTGGAGATGCTTCTGCATGTATTACCATTAACGGTCACCAATCTCAAGCTTTTGGCCTTCATCAATCTATCAGGCAAGGCTGCCCGCTTGCTCCTTCTTTATATGTCTTGGTTGCTAAAGGTTTTGGTTATCTTCTGGCCCATTCCATTTCTCTTGGAAGGGTCAGAGGGATTTCTCTCCCTAATTCTTCTACTCAGCTTGTGAATGGTCACTTTGTAGGTGACTCCTTTCTTACGTTGATTGAAGAAGAGGAAAATGTCAAAGAAGCTCTTCTCTGCCTTGGCACATTTTGTCTAGCTTCTGCCTATGTAATTCAATGGCATAAAACTCAATGTTACAGGCAATCCGTCCTTTCGACTCCTCAATGGTTCCTTCAATATCAATGGAAGTGGATCAATCATGGAGACATTTTTCACTTTTTGGGCATTCCTTTTGCTTTCCAAGCCTTCTCTGTGCATCTTTGGAATGCTGTTCTGTCTTGAATTGAGAAAAAAGATTTCATTTTGGATTACCAAG
The DNA here is from genome assembly GCA_027924645.1 of Cunninghamia lanceolata. Lineage (NCBI taxonomy): Eukaryota > Viridiplantae > Streptophyta > Pinopsida > Cupressales > Cupressaceae > Cunninghamia > Cunninghamia lanceolata. Next base: position 177,505 of record BSBN01001119.1, read on the forward strand.
CCACTTTCTTTGGCTGGTAAATTTCAGGTTTGCTCCAAAATTCTTCCAGCTACTCATGTTTATTACTCTTCTTGTTGGGCCTCATCTAAAGCTTCATACATGAAGTTGGAAAAGATTCTCAGGGATTTTTTATGGGCCTCCTCAGAGGAGCATAGATGATTTCACAGAGTGGCCTGGGAATTTTGCTGCCTCCCAAGAGTCTTTGGAGGGCTTGGAATCCTTTCCACTCATCGCCAAGGTATGGCTCTTTGTACCAAATGGATTGTGCAGGTGGTCTTTGGTAACGAGGCTTGGAAAGTGTTGCTTTGACACTGTATTTCTTTAGGCTACCCTATTCACAGTCTGACTTGGAAGGGGATTGGATTTTAAGTCCTTGTTATGAAAGAAGTTGTTCATATTGAAGGTACTTTTTTTGCCAAAAGCATTTGGCGGGCTTGGGAATCCATTAAACAGTGGCTTTGCTGGAACGGTTCTAGTTTTCATGAAGGCATTTCATTTAATTGTTACAACCTCTGGTGGTGCCCTCTCATTCAAGTTCAAGGTCAACCTCTTGCTAAGCTTCCTTGGGTTCATGCTTTGCGTTTTCATAGGTGGGGCATTCGCACTCCTAAAGACTTATTTTCTAGAGCCTCAATGAATTTACGCTCATGGGAGGATATAAGGGTCCAATTTAATCTTAACAGATTGGATCGTGAAACATTTGACATTGCCATGTCAGCTCTCCCGTTGAATACGATACACAAGATTGGTATTTTCTCTACTAAACCTTAGTGGAAGGATTGGTTGTGGTCTCCTGAGACTGCTTTTTGTTGGTACAAGCCGCGGCTTGGATGTTGTTGGTTATCTCCACATCTACCAATGGTATCTTCTTTGAATAATCGGTGGCATTTGTAGTCTTCACCTTCTGTTTGACAAAGGCGATTCCAGACTATTTGGTCTGTAATTTTTGAACCCAAGTTGGCTCATTTTATATGGTGTGTGATTTTTCAAGGGTTGCCAATTGGATCTCGTCTCTGCTATTTAGGCATTGCTGATCCTCAGTGCCCATTTTGTGGCTAGCCAGAGACTTTTATGCATATCTTCTGGTTCTGCCGATGTGCCCAGAACCTTTGGAACTGGATTCATGACTTTTTTAGGCCATTTCATCCAGAATCTTTTTCCTGGCATATGATTCTTTTGGGAGATTGGCCTTGTCTTCCATCCAGATTTACCCAAATTTGGCATGTTTTACAGGGGGAGATATTGTTTTCCTTATGGAAGGATAGTAATTCTACTATTTTTGCTCATCATACTATAGCAACTGATATTTCTATGTCTACTAAAGCTTGTATTTGCAACAATGTGCTTCTTCAAATTTAGGTTCAAGCCAACAAAGTAGCTTTGGAGGTCTCTCACCTCTAGGAGCTCCTGGACCACTGGGGCAATGCCCCTTGCACTATGGCCCAGGTCCCTCTAGATGCTTCCACTTCCTAGGGTTATTCCCCCTCTTGCGGATGAAGATGTGGCAGGAGTTCTCTCGACCGCCGTTCTTAGAACCCCCCATTCCCAGTCCCGGTGCCACTCTGGCGGCAGTGGTATTCCAAGGTGGCGCTCTACCTCTCCCCTGTGGGGTGGAGCTACTCGGCGGCACTTTGCCTCCCCTCTATATGGCGGCTCTTCATGGGGCCTTGGAAGAGAAGAGCAACATATTGGAGGTGCTAGTGGCTGGCAGGATTCTGGTTGGCCGGGCTCTTCCAAAGTGTTCCCCACTTTGGCCTTAGCTATTTCCCTAGTGCATTATGACAAAGGAGAAGGAGAAGCTGAGAATGGCTGGTCTATTCCTAAGGATACCCTAGACCCCAATGATATCTGGGGCAACTCAGAGGATAAGGATCCTCCACCACCACCTATTGGGATTTCTCTTGCTACTTAATCAGATTATGTTGTTTACTTGATTTTGTTTCTCTCTAGGCTCTACCCATGTGACGTTGGACTTTGTGGGGAGACCTTGTGTACCTCAACTTTTTTTGTGAATATGTACTTTATTATTATACTTTTTCAGTAATAGATATACATATTCATCAAAAAAAATTTGGGCATTTAATGCATATCTATGGGTAATAATGTTGGTTGCAATTTGTACATGTATACAATGGTTGCTCCATTTTGTTCCCTTGTTGGACATAAATACACATATATTATCTATTTCTTTGAATAATGTGTTGTGGCTTGCTCATGTTTTTTACCATGATTACATTTGGTTGCAAGATATTTAATTCCTTAGTAGATTGAATTGTTCTTATAGTCAAGTTATGCTAAGACTAACTATTGCATGAATATTTTAGACATTATAGGAGTTTCTTGGTAGCTAGTGATCTTCACCCCAATTGATAGAGTCAATTCTCTTCCATCCATTCTTTCCTTCTCCCTATCCTTCTCTTTGTTTTATTTTATTTCTCTCTAGTTAGGGTTGGATTAGCTTAGAAATAGATTTAGATTTTGTTTTCAATATCATTTTGAGCTTCAATAAAATATCTTTCAAGTTATTTATTAAATGAACTTAAAACTACTAAAACATGTGTCATTTGCATACTTTCCAATTAAATAGGTAAATAACTAGTAGACCCCCTACATTTTGACTCATAGCTCTCCTTGGTTAAGTAATCTTAGAAGCCTATACCAAGTAATTGAAGCCTTGATGAAATTCATTTCCTTTCAAGAGAGTGTTAACATACACTTAAGCTAGTGCATGCAAAATTCCTCATCAACAAAATGGTTCTAGGGGATTCTTTGAATCTATAAAATAGGTAAATGCATTTTTTTATAGTTTTGTAGTTTGTAAAATTTGTGAGTTTAAGGTTTTTAATTTCATTGTAGTAAGCCATTGCATGCAAGAATCCTCATCAACAAAATGGTTCTAGGGGATTCTTTGAATCTAGATAATAGGGAAATGCATTTTTGATAGTTTAGTAGTTTGTAAAATCTATGAGTTTAAGGTTTTTAATTTCATTGTACTATGAATTTCTCAATTATTCACATATAGTTGTCAGTTTGGTAATAATGTATTGGCTAAGAGATAATCCCATTAACATTCGTAGGGATGCCCATGATTTTCTTGAGGATTCTCATAAGTTTCTTCCAATGTATTATCTCACTTGTAGGAGGATTGTACAAGAGCACATTAGAGCATTAAAAGACACCTTAACACTCCAGGTATCATCCATGAGGATGTAGGATGCAAATTCTTTTCGTTCTCCATGGAAGATGATGCACTTTTCTAGTATCACAACCTAGCACCGAATTTTATTTATTCATGGACAGATCTAGAGAGAATTCCTTTGAGTAGCAATTCAATCAAACCATAGATGGGTGATCCCACAATAGTGTGTCCCACTTTTTGGCGAAAGTGGGACATTGAAATTAGCATTTTTAACTAAAATTTCACTTTTTGTCACCTATAGCAACTAAATCGAGAATTTGAAGATGATGTGAACTAGTGATTTTTGAGATTTTGTGTAGATTCTAAAATATATATTTTAAAAATTAAAAAAACAATTTGTGAATTTTTTATGTAACTTTTAATAACTTGTTTTTATATTTAACATTATTTTTAAAAAGTGACATTCATTCTATCATGCATAACTTTTTTTAACAAAAAGGATAAAATTATAAAATTTTAAATATTGATTCATAAGACCAATATCTAGCGCACACATATTTTTTCGTAATTTCTTATTGTATATTTTATTTATTACTAATTTTTGACGTGAGATTAATTATAGTTTAGACATATTCTAGACATGATATTTCCATAGTTCATGATATAATAGTAGAGCTTTTGGTTCCACTATGTATTGCTTTATTTCATCATGTGTAACTTTTTCTATATATATCTAAATTAACTTGTTTTTGTTGAAACAAGGACATCGATACCCAGTGCACAAATATTTTTCAAATATTTTCTCTATTTTTCTATTTTTCCATGTGTGTGGAACAAAGACCTTGATGTTTGGTGAAAAACCTATTCACTAGAAAATAGAAAATAAATATAATAATTAAATTAGATATATTCAAAATACTATACTTTTGGGAAGCTTATCTTGAGGGCTACGATCCTACAAAATATCATGTCCTAGTGACTCAATTGATGGTCCAACCTAGGCTTTGAAACACAAATTTTTATAGAGAAACAAGTGAGAAAAAAAGTCATGAAAATGACCTTCATTCGAAGGTGCTTTACCTTTTTGAATGTGCAAACATTAAAAAAAATTAAAAAAGACCTTCAAATGAAGGTCCTTACCTTTGTTGGGGCGGGGGCCCTGGCTCGATTGGCTAAGTAATTCCGTTGCGGTAAAGATGGTCATGAGGTCCAGTCTCCCCCCATCCCCGTGGTACTGGAGGGCATGTCGTGCCAGCGCCACTAGTCACATGAAAAAAGTTTACCAGGCACCCAAAAAAAAAGGTCCTTACCTCTATTTGAAGCTACCTTCATTCGAAAGTGTTTTCAATTTTTTGCTTCCTTGGGCTCATTTTTTTGGCCCATCCCACAAGTGAGACATAATTTTGGGTTCACCCAAATCCAAGGAAAGCTTTCTTACAACTTGTAGCTACCAAGTGTGATCCTATTGAGTCCATCCTAGATTTTAGTCTTAGATTCCAAAAGATGCTCAATCATCTTACAACCCCTTTTGTCTTATTTGATTTAGCTACTTTAGATTCATACCTCCATGTGCTTGATCCCTTAACAATAATTTTTGTCAAGCAAGCACTTGGACTGTCCACTCTTATTGGTACTTATAAGGAGGCCATTATGGTTGATCTATAATTAATTCCTCTTGGATTTAGTTTAGGGTGCTTTTCCATGGTTAATTAGACAAATCCTAATTTCATCGCTTGTTTTTTTATCACTAGTTGATCAAAACTCTATTAGATTACTTGATCTATGTATTATTCACTTCCATCATATGTCTATGATTTGATACCTCACACTTATCAACACAATTGGATGATTAATGTTTCTTAATCTAACTAAGTATCTAATTTATCTAATCATTGTCCCACTTCCCACATACTTGATTTAATGTCTCATGAGGTGTGTACAATGGATTCTTTTCTTGATGACATTCCACAAATTATAGAGCCTTTCCTGGGTGATTCAAATTTTGAGAATGAAATTAGGAGTGAGATTATCACTCCTTTACCTTCACTTTAAATACTTAATTCTGGTACAATGGAAGTTGACTTGGCTGAATCTTTAGGTACTTTAGTTAGAAAGGAAATTGTAATGAAATTACAAGATAAAAATAGTTAAACACACATAAATATGTAGAAACAAGAGAAAAAAATTGCTTTTATTATCTTCATGGTGCCACTTCAAGGGGGAAACCTCCAAATAGAGTATGCACTATTGGATATATTAGTGTTAGAGATGCTGCTAGATTACCAAGGTGCATGATAGTCAAGGAATGTTGTTATTGATGGCAACAATGTTTAGAGCAACAATGGTCATATGACAACAAAGGTAAAGATAACTAATCTGAGTTGTGAGGTTATAGTAATGTCCCTCACAAGATGTGTCTATACTCATAATGATACTTATGCAAGAAGCCCTAATTTGGAAGATAACTTAGTATAAATTTGGCTGTGTTGGACTGTCTCTTTCAGTTCACAGTGTTATAGTTCTCTGGTCTGCATCTCTCTCAGTTTGAAGTTTTTAGTCTGTGGTTTTGACATGTTACTGAGGACTATTAGATGCATCTTTTTCCAAGATTTTATCCTTTCATGTGTTCTAGAAGGTTATCTACTTGATTGGCTAAGTTCGACATAACAGAGTGTAGCCTCAGGCAGTGCAGAGTACCTGTTTATTTTGGTCTGTATTTCATCGCTATGCCATATTTTATTTTTCAGTTCTAAGAGGTTACTAACATATATATGGAGTTTCTAAATTCAAAGTCTTAGAGGTTGAAGACCTCTGGAGTGTAAGATAAAATTGTCCAAGTATCGTTGTTTAGATAGACAACACTTAACTGTGATAGTGACTATCTTTCAGTACTCCACATTTCACCACATGAAGGCATTTTGCTATGCAGATTTAGGGATATGTTGATAGATGTTTGAAGTGTGCTAGTTCCAAGTTTGAAGTGATTTATAGTTTAGGTTGTTGAATTGTGATCTGATAGTTAGCACACATCTAAATTACTTTGCTCTTAAAGCTGACCTAATAAAGTTCACTTGGTGCGGTGCAGTCCAAAGGTTGTGATGATATCTAAGGTGATTCTATAGGTCAATCTAACCTAGGAGAATATGTTTTATGTTTTGGTTCAGTTCGCATTAGAGTTTGAGGCCAACCCATGCTATTCCACAAGCTACACTCAAACAAGCTGACCTATTTGGTGTTATAAGTAAAGTGGTCCTAAAGGGAAGGTAAAAATGATATGTTGTGTTAAGTGAGATCTATTTTAGGTCCACCCAAACCTATTTTTTAGTTTGAATCTTGGCAGGAGTTTTGGTTAAGTTTGAGGCATGTTTTTGAGATGACCTAGCTGGTGTTGAAGATGAAATAGATAAGGAAGTGGAGATTTGGTTTTCATGTCATGATTAGAAGAGGAGTGTGCAAGTAATACGATGTGGTGTGTGTGTGTGTGTGTGTGTGTGATGCAATTGTTTAATGATTATTTTGAATGTGTGAATTGAGAAAGAATAGAGTAGATTGTGTAATTGTAGAGTAAGAGCATAACTGTGTTTTAGAATAGTGAAAGAGAATTTTGTATGTGCTTCATTGGAACTGTGATTCATGCATGTGTAGATGAAAATGTAACTATCTTACTTCTCTCTCTCTCTCTTATTCAGTGGGTAGTGAGTCCACTTGGATAGTGAGCACTTCTATAATTCTTTTCTCTTTCTTATTTAGTGAGTAGTGAGTCCACTTGGACAGTGAGTCCACCTGTAGTGAGCATTTGTGTATTACCTTAACCAATTATAATATATTTTGAGCTAACACTTATCGTGGTTTTTCCCTTTTGGGTTTTCCACATAAAAATCTTAGTGTTCATGTGTTATGGTTTCTTTGCTTCATGTTCTCATGCATAACTTACTTCACTACAATTGAACATGCTAAATAGTTTAAGATGTTTTATATCTAAATGGTTTTATAGAATACTGATTCATCCCCCCTCTCAGTATTCCAGGTGTTCAACAATTGGTATCAGAGCAAGGTTCCTTGGAAGAAGCCTAACCGCTTAGGGAAGATTTTGGAGGTTGAACACATGGCATCTAGAAAGTTTCCTACTCCTTCGGATGAGATTCTTGCTGTTGAATTTTTAGAAGATGAATGCATGTCTGCAAATAGTGACAAACTCAAGATTGCTCTTGAAGACCTACAGAGGATTAAGGAAGAAAACATAGATTTGAAGGAGAATGTCAAAGAAGCAAATGAATGTATCAGAAATTTGAGAGAGCAAGTCAAGAAGCTTAAACAAAGGCATAAGGAGGATAGTTAAAAATTGAGGCTAGCAAATGAATCCATGATTGATCTAAAAGTAAAAGTTGAGGAAAAAGAAAGAATTGAGGAATGTTTGAAAGATAAAACTGAAGACTGTACAAAGCTTGAACAAGAAGCTGTGAAACTAAATTTAGATCTAGAAAAGGAAAATAGTTATGAAGAGAAATTCAAGGTAAGTTCTACAAAGCTTGATGAGATGACTGCAAATGAGAAAGATCCCAATGATAAAGAAGGCTTAGGGTTTGAAAAGGGTGAAAGTTCAAAACTAGATCAAGCTTCAAATGCTAAAGACAAGAAGAACAATGGCAAGCAAAACTGGAATCAAAAGAAAAGAGCCAGAAGACCACCGGTCAAACAACCTAATGCTTAAAGGTACCCATCTTTCAATGGTTATTGTTTCTCTTGCAATAAATTTGGACATAAGGCTACATAATGTAGGAGCACAATGAATCAAAATATTCCATATTTTTTTGGTCAATGTTTCATATGCAAGAAGGTAGGTCATAAAGCTAATGAGTGCATAAATCAAAGGATGAATGGTTATGACAATAGGAGAATGATTCAATCTTTCAATGGCTACTATTTTACATGCAATAAATTTGGGCATAAATCTAACCAATGCAGATCTAGAAAGAATGAAAGATATAATGGTCAGAGGAATGTTGTGTGTTATAATTGCAATAAGTATGGACACTTTGCAAAGGTCTGCAAAAGTAAAAGAATGAAGAAGGATACACTAGAAGAAAAGAACAATCCAATACAAAAGGCTAATCTGGCATAAACCAGGAAGGAGATGAGTAAGATCTGGGTTAAGAAAGATGTAACTGATGACAAGGATGTGTCTGTACCACCTTCTAGTGCAGTTGTTTCCTCCAGAAACTAATCAGAGAGCTTTGGCTCAGGGGGAGCATCAATGAAAATCTTTCCTCCCTCTACCAAATGAGTGGTACTGAGGCCAACATGTGAATATAAGTTGAAGATTGATATGTTTGATCTTTTGAGGAAGATTCTGGTAGAAAATAATCAATTACGGGGGATTATAGAGCTATTTACATCAACTATGAGACACAGTGAAAGTGTTAGCAACTTTTTGATTCAAATTGAATGAGGTTTGGATTGAAAAAGGGTTTATAAGCAATGTTGATCGAAGGAAATTCACATTGCAATCAAATTATTAAGTGAAGACGGAGAACTTGAGTAGCGAAGCAAAGGAGAACTCATTGCATTCAACATTTTCAATTAGGAACCCTAACTAGAAGCATTTTTCAAGGTATTTACAATCTTCTACTCTTGATCTAAGAAACTAAGAAGCGAAAATGTTTAAGCCTCAAGTGATTGATGTGTTAGATAGACCTAGACCTAAGTTTAAGAAGCATCTATTGAAATCAATAGAAATGGATGCAGATGGAGCATTTTTTATGTGCCCTATGGTGTGTTACACAATGAGGACATTAGGGATTGCATTCATGTGAATATGGAAGAATACAATCATGTCAACTTAGGGCAAGTTTGGTTCAATGAATTGATTGATGATAACTACAATTTGAAAATGGAATTCAGTGGCCTAGCTGAAAAGAAGTTAAACATATGGAATGATTTTCCTATCTTTTTCTATGAGAATGCTTGGGTAAAATATGTGTTGAGCAGGATACATGACAAATTCATGTGGATGGATATCCCACACATAATAAACAAGGAGGCCATTAAGGACATAATGGGGCTATGTTCCTCCAGTGCTGCACCAACTTTGAAGTTTGTGAAGAATGATGTAGTGATGAAGCTTATAGGGGTAAAGTTTGATAAGAGGGATTTGACAGTTAATGACATAGTAGACCCAATAGTTAAATATGCCTCTATGGTAATTGGATATAATATTTACTTCACCAATAGAGAGAACTCTGTTTCTGCTACCAGTATCTACACTGCTTATCAGATGGTTAAGGAAAATGTAGACTATGTTCTGTGTGAGCTTCTCTAGCAACAACTTCTGGAGAATTTGAAGAAAACTAAGGAGTCCAAGTATCCTTTCAAGTTTGGTACTCTCATTATCTGTCTACTATTTTACTTTCTAAGAGAGCTACTCGGAGTACAAAATGTTGTATGGCTTAGAAATATTCTAGTGGCTACTCAAATCAAAGATCACTTGCAGAGAATTGTCAACTCTGATGCACAAACTACAGCTCTGTGGGGTTACTTTCAACTATTTCAAGAAAAGATGCAAGCCAGGGAAATAATCCCTAGAAAAATTATTGAAAAATACAAAGATGACATCACTTTCATGGTGACAAAAATGAATGTCTCATGGAAGCAGTTGATCCCAAAATAGTGTGGATCTGAGAGATGGGATATGAAGTTTTAGAAGATACTCTGGTTGGTCTGGCTGAATTGATGATTAGCAAACCTCGTCACAGTACAAAAGAGAGGTTTGGTACCTTAATAGAAAAATCAATGAAAATCTAAATTGAGCAAACAAAGAAAAAATCTCAAAAGAAAGTATAGAAGATAATTGAAGAATCTACTGAGAAGGCTGGGTTGACTAAAGAACAATTACAATAGGCAAAAGCTAAGAGAAAAACTACTGAAGAAGCCAGTGTTGCAGAAGAACAAAAGAAGAAAACTAAAGAAAAGGTGACTACACCCAACACTAGAAAGTCACCTAGGACCTCATTCTCTTCTACTAGTGCAACCAAGGCCTTCAGAGCCCTTGCTATTGCTGTTACAAAGAAGGATGGTGAAGCTAGTGTCTCTGAACTGATAAAGAGAAGAAGAGTCTAGAGAAAAGGGCATAGAGATGTATATGTCAGTCATGTTGTTGATGGAGAAGAAAAGGAAGAACAAGAAGAAGGAAAAGAGACAAACAAAAATACAAAAGCTGATACTATTGAAGATATCTCTGACAAAGAGAAAGAAGGCTTCATCTTTAGGAGAAGAGAAGTTACTTCAAAAGAAGAAGAACCCTTCGGAAAGAGGAAAGGAAAAGGAAAGAAGAAGGTTAAGAAAGATAGTTCTTCCATATCTCTTGAAGCCACCACCAATGCCATAGTTGAGCATGGAAATCTAACTCAAGTGGCTAACCTCTATGATGACACCCTAGATGAAGACAAAGTCATCATTGAAATTGTTATAATCAAGTATTTAGATATTGTTATGTCAAAAAATGTCCCCTTGGGGGCTTTTCCCTCTTAAGGTTTAGCTCTCGGGTCCTTAGAATGCATTTAGAGCATCTTGCACGATAATTTTGACTCCCAATGAGAAAACCCTAAAGTCTTATGGCAAATAGGACCTAGGGGGTGCTATTCTGATGATCAATGAACATAAATAAGGGGGTGGGCTTGGGTGCTAGCACCATAGTCTTGCCCTTTTTTGGGTCTGCCCTTAATTTAAATGTCAGGTTTATGATCGTTATTTAGGTCCTATGTCGACATCTTAAGTTTGAATTACGAAATTCTTAGTGGGAATGTTTGTAGTTGCATATATAAGCATGATTAGGTTTCATTTGCAAACTAGATGGACTTTATGCATACTTGTGATTATAGAGCATTCAAAATATTCATTATGTTGTAGAGCAGAGCATTGTTATTATGTTTGTAATTGTAGATTTGACTCCATCTCCTCATGGCATGAAGAGCATCTTCCATGAGATCTACACTACAAGGTATATGTATTGTGTTTTTAATCATTTATCATTTGGATTTTTGCCTCTATCCCACCGGGTACACACTCTTATCTAACAATGATATTTGGAAGAATTGAATGTCTTTCTAGGGCTTGATCGAGGCAAGCCTCTAAACACCACAAACCCCTCCCACACTCCTTTATGATTGCAAGTTATAGGTACTGAGTTTGATAGAGGGGAGTTGTAGAATAAAGGTTATAGACAACAAGGATTTAGGATCTGATAAGCAGAGGACTCCAGTGAACATTTTAGGACAAGGGTGCTAGTCACTATGTCCTCCATTTTTCCCGGGGTAGAAAGAAAAGATATAGTGCAGATCAGTGTTGGAAGAAGATTCAGATTCCATGATGAAAATTGCACCTTGGACTAGGGCATTAGTCCCTGTTTTCTCAATTGTTTCACTTTCCAAACTTCAAAAAATAGTAAGTTAAATATCTCTGTCCTTCACCTTGGTCTGAAAGGATTTGCCGTAATTTTATAATTTGCTTACTGTTTTGCATATTTAGGGTTTTAAGTGAAATTGAGCATTAAATGAAGATATTGTTTGATACATCTAAACTTTTGCATTGTTCCAAGTGGTAGTCCAACCTGATAGGTGAATGCTCCTACTAGTGGAGATTCAACTTGGTTGATATGCCCTTGAATGTTTGGTGAGAAGGGATGATTTGCCTTTCAAACATAAACCAAAACATCTCCCCCCTTTTTAACCCTAAACATTTTGGTCAAACTATGTTTTTGGACTTTTTGGCACCTTGCTGAGTGTTGTGTGATATATTTGCATTTATCCATTTTATTGCATTTAAAAAATTACAAAAAAATTGAAAAATTTGAATTTTTTTAAAAATTGGCATCCTAGGCTTGCATTTTAGCATAATTTGAATTAATTGGAATTTAATTTCATTAAATTTCTATCATTTTCATTATATCTGATTTAAATTACAGAAATTCATCATTTAGTATTCACTTGCATTGCATTTTCATGCTTAAATTGTTAAAAAATGCTTGAAATTGTGCATTTTTCATAAAAACCTAGTTTTGCATTAGCTAGGGTTTGTATTCAAAATATTGTTTCAGATTTTACTACCCTTTTCAAATACTCATTAGGACTGATTTCTAATTGTAGTGTTGCATCATAGTGGTCTCCTTACAAAATTTCATGCCTAGGGTTTGAAAACCTTGCATTTTCACTAAATTTGGCCTTATCATCTCTCTAAACTTGCCTCAAAAGTGTGTTGTGAAAGATATTGTTGCTTAATTAAAATTCTATTAGTCATATTATTTGCTCTCCCTCTTGAAATTATTCACAACACCTCTTCTCTTAGTGATTTGCATTGAAAAAAGGGTGAAAAATCAATCTATTTGGATATTAAACATAACTCTATCCTAGGGTTTGTTCTATTAGTTTGTGCATTGAGTGTTGTATGCTTGTGTATGAGTCTTATAACTTGCTGCCCTAATAAAAATATCCCTTTAAGATGAATTAGGAGACTCATGGGATCTAGTGCTCTTGAAGGATTCGATATTCCTACCTCTAAAAATCTATTGAATACCTTCTTTACAAAAGGAGAGACACAAATTTTGCAAGATACTATACCTCATATAACCACTATGGAAGATCAAGTATTTCATGATGTTGAGGACACTATTGAGGTGACCACACATGTACCTAATGAGAAAATAAACAAACTTTATAAAGAGTTAGCCGATTTTCAAGGATTTGTTGAAACTGAAAGGATAACATAAGAAGCTATACCTATGATCCACAACATAAGAGAATTGATAAAAGAAGGACAAGATGGTATTAATGTTGTTCAAGGATTAACACATATAGTACACAATAATGTTATGACGGCAACTGAATGTGTGAATGGTATTAAGAACATATTGTCACCGTCTCATACACAAATATCTGCACCTATACCGACTATGGGAATATCTACATTTACATCAACAATTTTAACTACTAATGCAAATGCTTGTAGCAATGCTACCACTGATATTGGAGTATCTAATGGCACTAATTCACAAAATTACAAAGCTAAGGGATTTAATTATCAGAACTTGGCACCTAAGGTGACCTCTTCCATGAATAATTATTCTCAACCACCTCTCCATCCCACTTATTCTCAGCCACCTCTTACATATAACTATTTGCAACCACCTTCCACTTATCTCTATGTCCAACCACCATTGAATTATTCACAATCTCCACTTATTACTACTTAGGCTCAATCACCTCCTCACTTAGGTTCTAATTCCTCACAACAAACTACATCTCCTAATGATGCCATCCTAAACCAACTTTTGCAAGGCATGACTTCTTTACAACCAAAGGTGACAAACTTGACAAATTATTCACAACCTAATATACCAACCTATCATGCCCGTAATCCTCTATCTTATGCAATCTTGAGAACTCCTATGCCTGAGAGGTTTGAGACTCCTCGCTTTGAAAAGTATGGTGGAAAAGGTGATCCTAATACTCATGTGGCAGCATTCACGGCTATGTGTAGTGATTTTTACTTTGAAGAAGATTTGTTAGCAAAACTTTTCCCACGATCTCTCAAAGATACTGCTTTAGAATGGTTTTTCTCTTTACCTCCAAATTCAATACACTCTTTTTCATAGTTAGTTGATCAATTTTTACAATATTTTCAAGCAAATATTGGACCTCAAGTCTCCTTGATTAATTTAGTTCATTGCAAGCAAGGTCTGAAAGAGAAATTAACTAAGTTTATTAGTCGGTATCAATCTCTCTTTATACAAATTCAATATCAAATGAAGGATGAGGATGTTCAGAAGGTGTTTATTACAAATTTACAACCTAACATCCATGATAAGATTCTCTTGATGAAGTATAACTCCTTTGAACATTTATGTACCACCCTTCGTGATTATCAACTTTCATCTAGTTAGTATGTAAACCAAAACTCATCGGCTCAAGTTGGTCAATCCATGGGTGGGCCTTCACACAACAAATTTAAGAGGAATAATAAGACTTTTATCAAGGTTAATGGATAGAATTTAAACAATTTTTCACAAGTGTCTGCTATCACTAATTTGAAGAAGGCACTGTATCAATAAAGAAAGTTTACTCCGATATCTGAATCCTATCATTCTATCTTGAATCAAGATGTGAGAAATAACCTCATGAAGCTTCCCCTGATTAAACCTTTGGATCCTAGTAGAATGCAAGGACCTTATTTTGATGCTAATTCCTTTTGTCATTTTAATCGGCAACAAGGACATGATACTGAATGATGTATGCATCTTAAACATGAAATACAAGACCTCATTAACTTGAATGTTATACAAGTATCAGGTGTGAATGATAATGGAAATAAGTCAGTTGCTCCACCGAATCAAAATTTACAAATCTTTACTAGTCCTTTCCCTAAGCATACCGATAATAACATGATGGAAAAAAACACACTTGAAGTAGAATATGACTATTTGAACTATGATGAGATTATTGCTATAATAAAAGCGGATAAGGAAAATACTGAAGTATCACCTTGTCCATGAAGGAATGGTATTTATACTGAGGTTCCTCCTCTGTTATCCCTTCAAGGATCAGGAGATAACCAAAACACATCAGAAAGACAAATGGAACAATCGAAGCAAGAGACTCTCACACAAGAAAAAATTGCAATAGTACAAGATAGTCCTTGTCACTATGATAGATGGAATCAACAAAGAAACAGAGCTAAGGATCAGAAAAGAGTAAGAAGATTATTGTCAGTTGGTAATAATAGTGGTTCTCCTCCTTATAAGAAACAAAAAATTTCACATACACAAGGATTTGAGAAACAAGCATCACATAGACTTCCTGACAACAAACAAAACTCTCGTAAGAACCATTCAAGCTTTGCACAAAACTTGATAGAGAATCTCTCCAAGAGGCTCGTAAGTTCTAAATTTTAGTACGATCGTATTGGAAGGTATGTATTTCTAACCCTTTACCTCTGTGTTGTGTTTCCCCTGTGATGTGTTATGTGTTGTTTAGGCCTTCTAGGACGACCCTTGATACTCTCGTAAGGTCAAGGATATCGGGAGACCACCTCTATTGTGACCCTTCTTCTATTCGTATCATCATTCTTCTATATTGCTTCTCCTCTATTTGGATTGTATTGTGTTGTGCCTTATGGACATAGCATTGTGGTTAGTGACTTGGGGACACCCTCCTATGTGACTGTCCCTAAGGCACTTGTTTCTCCTCTCTTGATTTATTTTTTACCTTCCTCTAGTGGTTCTATCTAGCTGGCGGATGATGAAAAACATATTATACTGATACGGACCTAGTGTCCCTTTGATGAGAAATCAAAAAATGGACCTAGTCCATACATGACAACAGGGTTGATATATATTATCTGACGCCTGGCTAGTAGAATCACTTTGTGTGATCTTGATGTTGTCTTATCACACTTACAAAAAATAACAATACTATTGCTCCGTGCACTTTTTCTATCTTGGATCTTTCATTCCTTGACTTTCTATGTGAATGATTACATGCATTGTTGTTTATCATGATTATATGGATGCTAACACCTTTTCTTGTAGGAAATTGTGTGTTTGTGGGAACATTTTGCAACCGTAAAGTACATGTCACCTTCGGGGGGCATGGGCTTTGTAAGAGCTCATGTTCCCTTGTGTGTTTTCTTCCTACCTTAACATGCTTGATATCGGTACACAATATCAACCACCTTAAGGTGGGGGCATATAAGGTAAGCTATCTGATTTAGATGCTAGCAAAGTGTGTTTGTAAAACTTGAATCTATTGCAATCATTTAAGCCTTCTGCAAGGGTTGGATATCATGTATATCCTTTTATCTTAAGCCCTCTGTGGAGGCAGGGTTGGTGTATTTCTTGAGGAGATTACACATCCTGTCATTTTCTAAAAGTCCTCTATGGAGGTGGGGAGCGGATCTGAGACTATCGTAAACCTAAAGCATGTCTTTGGCGATTGTTGTGGCAAAGCCCAATCCTCAGTGTGTGCCTGTAATGTGCCTGAGATGGCTAGAAACCTAGCAATAGGTTTCTTCCATCGCTTGTTTGCCGTGTTTTCTCTGTGTCTTCCATGTGTGTGTGTATGACATCTTTATTTCCAAGCATAGTCTAAAGACCGGTGGCGATGAGTCCCTCCTATGCTTTGGGATTTGTATGGCGTGCTTTCTCTCAAGTGCAGTCTAAAGACTGTGGCGATGAGTCCCTCCTGCACTTTGAGATTTGTATTGCATGTCTGTTGCCCCATATGTAGTCTAAAGACATGTGGCGATGAGTCCCTCCTACATTTTTGGTTATGTGTTTACTTTCCTTGTACTTGATTTTGCATTCAATATATGAGAAAAGAAAAAAGAAAATAATCACTACATTCACTATATTCACTGTGCTTTGCATGTCTTCAATGTCGTCTTCTCCATGTTTTGCATTACTTTAACTGTCTTCTTTATGTGTTACGTGCCTGTTACTATCTTCATTGTGATTGGCGTGTCTTCACCGTGCTTGGTGTGTTTGCTGTGTTTATTGACCTTACTTTAATGCATGTATTAGCCTTGCATTTATACATACATTAAAGTGGGGGCTAAATGTTATGTCAAAAAATGTCCCCTTGGGGGCTTTTCCCTCTTAAGGTTTAGCTCCTGGGTCCTTAGAATGAATTTAGGGCATGTTGCATGATAATTTTGACTCTCGAAGAGAAAACCTTGATGTCTTATGGTAAATAGGACCTAGGGGGTGCTATTCTGATGATTACTGAATAGAAATAAGGGGGTGGAATTAGGTGCTAGCGCGCTAGTCCTACCCTATTTTGGGTCTGCCCTAAATTTAAATATCAGGTTTATGACCGTTATTTAGGTCCTATGTCAACATCTCAAGTTTGAATTATGAAATTCTTAGCGGGAATGTTTGTAGTTGCATATATAAGCATGATTGGGTTTCATTTGCAAACTAGATGGACTTTATGCATACATGTGATTATAGAGCATTCAAAACATTCATTGTGTTGTAGAGCAGAGCATTGTTATTGTATTTATATTTACAGATTTGACTCCATCTCCTCATGGCATGAAGAGCATCTACCTTCCATGAGATCCACACTACAAGGTGATATCTATTATGTTTTCAATCATTTATCATTTGGATTTTTGTCTCTATCCCACTGGGATATGCACTCTTATTTGACAAAGGTGTTCGGAAGACTTGAATGTCTCTCTGGGGCTTGACTGAGGCAAGCCTTTAAACACCACAACCCGCTCCCACACTCCTTTGTGATTGTAGGTTACATGTATTAAGTTTCACATAGTGGAGTTGCAGAAAGGAGGCTACAGACAACAAGGATTCAGGATCTGACAAGCAGAGGACTCCGGTGAACATTTTGGGACAAGGGCGCTAATCCCTGTGTCCTCCATTTTTCCCAGGGTAGAAACATAAGATATAGTGCATATCAGTGTTGGAAGAAGATTTAGATTCTGTGATGAAAACTATATGTTGGACTAGGGTGTTAGTCCCTGTGTCCCTGACTGTTCCGCTTTCTGAACTTATGAAAAATAGTAAGTTAAATATTTCTGTCCTTCACCTTGGTCTGAAAGGATTTGCCATAATTCGATAATTTTCTTACTGTTTTGCATATTTAGGGTTTTAAGTGAAATTAAGCATTAAATTGAGATATTGTTTGATACATCTAAACTTCTGCATCGTTCCAAGTGATAGCCCAACCTGATAGGTGAATGCTCCTACTAGTGGAGATTCAACTTGGTTGATATGCCCTTGAATGTTTGTTGAGAAGGGAGGATTTGCCTTTGAAACATAAACCAAAACATCTCCCCCTTTTTAACCCTAAACAAATATGTTTAATAAAGCCTTAATTAAAATTTCTAATGAGTTACTTGATAGCCTAGCAACCATTTTGACTACCAAGAAAGAGGAGGCTATGGTTAAAGATGCTAGGATGAAGGAAAGTGTTTTGAAGAAGTTCTATCCAAGTCTTTTTGGACAAGATAAAGTTGAAGCCACTCAGAGACTCAGTAAAGAATTTAAAACCAAGAGAAGAGTAAACACTTTTATGGCTAGTGACAGGAATGAGATTGAAAAACTGATGAAAGAAATTGAAGAGATCACTCTGAATATGGTCAATGAGGTTCAAATGTTGATTGTCATAAACACTGATGAATAACAACAGAATCCTAGTGTGGGTACCACTAGTGTAGTTCCATATGTGGGTGGTGAACACAATGTACCATCTCCACCACCTCCTACAAACTCAGTGAATTAAGGTGTGATCCCTCCTTTAGAGAACACAGGAAGTAATGAAGAAATGAGAGAACCTGCTGAGGAGAAGAATGCAGAAGTAGAGAACAAGCAGAAAGAGGACATTCCAGAACAAATAGATAACACCTTTGTTCTAGAGATAGGGGCAGATCAACAAACACCTACTGGTGAAGATCTTCCGGAAGCTCCTAATGCACAAGTGCCTGCTAAAGAAAGAAGGATAGACACTGTTGGTGAAAGCTTAGCAGCTTCACCGTAGATCCTGTAGACACCCAAAAATGTCCATCTCTTGCAAGATTACATCTTGTAGCATGTTTTTCCCTAGGTACCCATGTCATCACCTAATTAGTTAAATAAATCTTATTTATTTGACTAATTTCATCCCTTTCTATCCTATAATCCCTTCTTCTATAATTAAATAAATTTTATTTATTTAATTATTCATGGCCTTTTAATCCTTTCTAATTAAATAATTATTTTTAATTGTTTAATTAGTCATTTATTTATTTTCCTATAATTAAATTAATTTTTATTTATTTAATTATCTTTCCACATCATCTGTCATCATAAATCCAACATTAATTAAATAAATTAAATATTTATTTAATTAATAAAATCCTAAAAATATCTTCTCGTTTTCTTTCCAAATTTGAACTCATGTGTATCTAATTAATATATTTAATTAGATAATTCATCTATTATCCTCCCATTTTTTTGAAGATTTATTTCCTTTTTGAGGATTTAAAACTAAAAGCCAATCTTTCTATCTTTTTTCTATCTTATCTTGTTTTATTTCCTCATTTATTTATTTTCCTATAATTAAATAAATTTTTATTTATTTAATTATCTTTCCACACCATCTCTCATCATAAATCCAACATTAATTAAATAAATTAAATATTTATTTAATTAATAAAATCCTAAAAATATCTTCTTGCTTTCTTTCCAAATTGAACTCATGTGTATCTAATTAATTTATTTAATTAGATAATTCATCTAGAATTCATTTGATGTAAACTCACCTCCTCTATCATACCTTAAGCATTTGATCCTCAATTCTAATTCATTCTCAACTATCACCTTGAAAGCTTTGAACTTGTCTAGGGCTTCTAATTTATATTTTAAAAAAGTGACCCAAGTCATTCTAGAATAATCATCAATAAGCAACATAAAGCACTTGACTCCTTGCAAACTTCTTGTTCTTGTAGGACCACACAAATCTGTATGCACCAGCTCAAGTAATCTAGCAGAAAATTGTTCTTTACTCTTGAAACTTGTCCTTGTTTGTTTCCCCAATTGACATTCCTTGCAAATAGTATTAGCAGGCTTCATAAGCTTAGACAAATCTCTCACATCTTGTACTGAACTTATCTTCACCAAATTGTCAAAATTGATATGACACATCCTTTTATGCCACAACCAACTCTCATATGTTTGAGCCAACAAACAACAATCATTAGTTCCTCTCAAGTGATAAACATTACCTCTAGTCTTCTTACCAATAGAAATCATTGTTCTAGAGCTTTCCATGATCTATTATCCTTGAATCTTAGATCATACCCTTTGTCACACATCTGAACAACACTTAAAAGATTATGCTTTAAACCCTTAAACATAGAGAACATCATCTGTATTGTGCTTTCCATCAAAATAAATAGATCCTCTTCCACAAATCTTACTAGTTGCATCATCTTCAAACCTAACTAATCCTCCATCATACTTTTCCAAACTTGAAAAACTTACTTTTATCACCGGTCATGTGATGTGAACATCCACTATCAATAATCCATTCATCCTTATCTTTCTCAACTTGGCAGATAGGCAAAGCACTCTCTTCCACTTGTTTTTCTTCCTTCACATAGCTAGCAGAATTAGTAGACATAGGTTCTTCCTTGATAGCAATAAACAAGCATTCATTTGCACAGGTATTATTAGAATCATCATTTGTTACACCATCATCATCATCATCTCCAACATAATAGCATTTCTTTATGATCCTAGGTCTACTTTCAAATTTCTTCTTGACTTTCTCAATTCTCTCCAGACACCTAGATGCATAGTGACCAATCTTACCACAAGTAAAGCATTTGAATGATAATTTACCTTGAACTTCCCAACACCTCTTTGTATTCTATCCAAAAAGTTGGCTTCAATCTCATCAAGGTCATCATCTAGTTCCACAGCATACTTCTTAGATCTTGAAGTATTCTCTGACGTGTTGGCTTTGAAGGTAGTCTCAGTCTTCGATAAAGCATCACCGAACTCTCTCATCTCAAAAGTAATAAACTTTCCAAGCAACTGATCTTTTGTAATCTTGTTCACACTCATAAGTTCTTCAATTGCAGACACCTTATGACTGTAGGATTTAGGCAATGACCTAAGAATCCTCAGTACAACCTCATTCTCATCAATAGTTCCTCCAAGACCTTTGGTTCCATTAACAATTTCATCAACTTTTTGCATGTAAATTCTTATGTTCTCATCATCACTCATCTTCAGAGCTTCATACCTCACCTTCAGGTTCTGTAATTTTGCACTCTTTATAGAATCATCTCCTTCATATAAATTTTTCAACTTGTCCCAGATCTCATGAGCAGTTTCCAGATCCAAAACTTTCACTAACTCAGTGTTAGATAAAGCATTTAATAGAGCATCTCTAGCCTTTCCATTTAACTCATACTGTTTGACTTCATCTTCAAATGATGGACCATTTGGAGGAATAGTATACTTTGTTTCTGTCATCTTCCAAACACTATAACCAAGAGAAATGAGATGACTTTTCATCTGTACCTTCCAAAGAGCATGGTCTATTCCATCAAACTACAAAGTATCCTTCTTGTGCGTCATCCCGGATCTACCTCAAGCTGTTAGGCTTTCTTTCAAGGAACCCTTGCTCTGATATCAATTATTGAAATGCACAAGACAACTTTGAGGGGGGGTGAATCAGTTGTAACCAAAACTTAACTTCTTACAAGCATCAACACATCAACCACTTAATCACTGTTATTATGATTTAACCATGAAAGCATGAAATAAAAAACTTAAGCACATCCACACATAAGACACCAGATTTTTTATGTGGAAAACCTAATGACAGAAAAACCACGGTGAGAGTTAACTCACAATATAAACGAGATATCACAATTACAACAAGGCTCACTGCCCAAAATGCCCACTACAAAAGAAGGGGCTCACTGCCAAAGGAAGGGGCTCACTGCCTGAAGTAGAAGAAGATAGAAGAAGATAGTTACAATGAGAAAGGATCTCACAGCAACCAAGGATCCACCACAAAATCAACTGAATCTATCGCAACCTCTCTGTACCAAAAAAAATATTCTTTACTGCTCACTATCACACTCACAAACTCATCCGGATCACACCTAAAACAAATGATGCTTCTCATGCATCCATTTCATCTATCACAACCACTTCACTAAATTTTTGATCATCTAACTCATATTTATACATCCACAATCTTGGAAACAATCTTCAAGGTCGGCACAAGCAACAAACTTAACCAATATTCAAATTAGGTCTGGACCTAAACATTCCCTTGGTGGAAAGGAATGAATGCGGACCGCACCACACCTTAGCAAGGACTCAAATGCAATCTTCCATGCAACAACATGTTTTCACAAACTTGAAAGCATAATTGTAAGTAGTGAAAACAACCAAGTCAACCAAAACTAGTGTTAACACTAAGACCTTTAGGAACACGTTTGAATCATGATCTGAATTACTCTTTGCAGACCAATCAAAAAGTAGGAACATGATCTAGAAACATCCACAAGCCAATTACAATCACAAGAACTTCCATACAACCTCCAACCACTCTATCTAAAAGATTATTCAAACCAAACCACTTAAACATTACTGTCAACCACTGTCATAAAGAAAAGATTACTTGCGGAGCACCAAATCATGAACCACTTCAACTGAAGACACATAACATTATCCCAAGCTTAATTCTAGAACCGCAAAGTATAAAACTTAAATGTGGATAGATGCGGAGTAGAATACATTCTCCTTGTCACCATTGAATATTTAGAAAAATAGTTTTACTCTGGTGAACAAAACTCACTCAAATCTTCACATTGAAGGCTCAAACTTGAGACATAGCAACTACAAACATCCCTTACCATAACTTTCAAATTGCAGACAAAGATATTCAATCTACAGGATATGCGGAGCAAAACACTGCACTGTTCTGGGAGATAGAACAATTCTGCAATTGCACTAACTTCTCAAACCCTTGCTCAAACTTGTCCAAATAACTTCCTTAGATGTTGACCTTAGGTGTTGACATCAATGAAAACACTTACTGCTCATACTTGCAACAATTACAACCAAGACTAATAGGTATGAGACAAGCAAGAACAACCATAGTTGGTGGACTAAGTCAACACCCAACCATATGCAATAAACTAAAAGAAAGATTCAACCCAAAAAATTTCTCTGGATATCTCATTCCCATAGACAACTGTCAAGAATTAGCATTTAATCTCATTCAAGAATTCAATTGCACAGCATTCACTACTATCTAGGCATGACATACACACTGGTCAGTAAGATGAATCACATCAAGTGAACCATAACAACACAAACCCATTTCAAAACTTAATACAATATTCACTTGCATCCAAGAATAAATCACAAAATTCAATTTACCATAGTTCTAGTAACACGCACACCAAGAACTAGTATATTCTCTGCATTCTACTCCCTTATATAGTCCATTAGATTCCCATCATGGATATGATAGACAACATTACATGATATATGACCAGCAATTAAAACATTCAAGTATAGACACCATAAAAATAAAAATTAAAAAATTAAAAAAACCAAAGTGGAAGAAAAGTCAATTCCAACAATAAGGCATAAAATGAGCTCAATTTCAATAATAAATCAAGCATGACCATGAAGTTGCAAGATAAATAAATATCAAAATTCTTAATCATAAACAAGAATAAAAATTCCATGATGGCCCTTACAACATTTAGTGAATTCGCCAAAATCAAAGAAAGAAGGTGTCAAATGTTTGAAATATGCAGCCATAGAGACAAATTCCTCATAACCCAATAAGAGATTCAATGTGCAATAAACCAGAAATCCACATGCAACAAAAATAGATAATCATACCATCAATGGTGACACAAGATATACCCTGGGAAAACCCTCATAGAGGGAAAACCCAGCCTCCAAAAGCATGCATCTCTCATGTATTATTCAACAATAATCAGCAAATACATATGTAGAGATAACCTCTGAAGCATCAAGCTCTCTCTACCTATAATCCATGTGAACAAGCATGTAACCATACATCCCATGCCATGCTTCAAACCCTCACACATGCAACCTGCAAGAGAAGCCTCAAACTGGCCAACAAGACAAATGGCTAACTCTCAACCAACATCTACAACTACCCTTGTGTTTGCTTTTAAAGACATAAGCTCACACAAATACAACATGTGATATTGTAATACCATTTTCCCCAAAACCATGTGTCTACAAAACTATTGACCCCACATTTGACTATTGGTACTAAGTTTTCCCAATTAATCAAATAATTACAAATAAAGTATTTAACCCAATGTTACATACAACGATTACAAGTTGCCTCCAAATAAATATCCAATGTGGCTAAACACATCACATGATGCACCACAATTAAATATTTATTTTACATAATAAAATAATATCAATGTTATGCAAGGTGTACAACACACCTACTCCAACATTAAATTCAAAAGCTACACATTACATGCACTATGTGACTAATTCCAGCCACAAGAAAGGGAGTACAATGCTACACTACACCTAGATTTCAAAATCCAAGGTGATTAAGAGAACATGCTCAAGCACACCAAACAAACGAGTCTTCTAAGACTCTAATCACATCAAAAACCATGAGACCATTTCCACTTAACCCACAAACATGACTCAAGTTGTTAAGCAACAAAATTTTCATCCCATTCAAGGGAATTAAAATCACCATGCAAGGATATACATAGTCCCACACTAGAAATCATCTAGCAACCAAGATTAATCTAGGACAAAATCAGGTTCACAAACCAAGATATCTCAACACATCAATCTCACAAGAACTATGCAAGTGATCCTTTCACAAACCCTTTTTTCTCTTTAACTTTTCAATCAATGCAATGCAATGATCACACCCAAGTTACCACATGAATCCTATGGAAGAATGCAATTTAGTCACATAAGTGGTTACCCAAATGATCTATTCTAGCAATACAACATTTTCTTTTTAACACTCACATAATTAATTCCCACATAGGGACATGCTGATGCAGAGCAAAACCAGATAACATACAAAACAGGTGGAAGATCCCTCGAAAAGCCCACAAAATAGCCTTTACAGAGTATATCAGCAAGACAATTTAAATGTCACACCGAAAAATACATATTCTTGCCTATCGGCAAGACTGTACACCATCGGTCAAACTAAAGAGACCTACGCCGATACATATCTCTCAGCGATGAGTGGCTTCGATTATGTGCCTATCGGCATGATATTATTCTATCGGCGAGCTCCTCGAATCTTCTACCGACGCTATCGGTCACACCGATGAGCGTCTAACACATAGCTGTCGGTAAGACTTGGGCCATCGGCAATACATTTCCCGCATCCCCCGACGACACATCTCTCACTGATGAGCCTTCCATCGGTGAGACTTCTTAGTTCTCACCCCGAAATACTTAATATCAATTTCTCCATCGGTCAGACTTCAATCATCGGTGGAACTCGTTCGTTCTTTTCCGATGGCTCTCTCTATACCGATGACTCCACTCTATACATACAGTGTCGTTATGAATTCACCATGTACATTCGATAGACTCGATACAATGTATCTACTCTGCATACACTTCAGAATACATTCATTCTTCTATAGCATCCTAAAGATGCCTTCGGCAAGATAACTGGAGATTCATGTCGATAACATCTTCTGTGATTCTATCACTAAACAACACAAAGAAAAAACTAACACTCAACAGAAAAGGAAAAGATCTACTCCTAAGGAAGACATTCCACTGGTTTCGAAGAAACCTCAACCAATGGAATGCTTCCAAACTACATTCCATGGGTTACACCAAAACGACAGAAACTCTTTATTTCCTTCTTCTAAATATTAATACAGATTTGTTCTTCCTCTTTGTCCGTTCATCTCACATACAGACTCACTATTTAAAGACTCGATTTGGCAGTTACAGAAGGTGGAAAACAAACCACCACTGCCAGTTACAAACTTTGTTCGGTTACAATCTTTTTTCCTTGACACGTAGGCCATTACTCGGCCAACTAAGATACGACATGGCACTAAGGCCTTACAATGTAACATTTGGACACAATAGAAAATACAAGGGATCCTCCAGATCCTCAATGTCTCGAGGTGCTTCTGCACCATACTCCCAGACTTGAAAATTTTCCATGTCCCATGGAAATGCTCAGTGAAAAGCCTGTAATATCTTTTGACTTTTTCGATGTCTTCAATGCTAACTGGATGCCTCTGCTGCTTCCTCTTCATCCTCAACTGTGACTCCTATTAATGGAGTTTGACTGGCTGCTCCAAGGTGCTACTCTATCTGAAGTCCACTCCTCCCTGCTACAACTACCCTTCTGTCCCTCACCTGGGAGTCCTCTCTTGCCTCTCTCCCCAAGACTGTTGGCGACAACCAATGGACCATCTTCTCTGGCCCTCTTGACAGACCTTCCTGTCTGCCTACAGCAGTGAGTGAACTTGCACCTGCAACCATAAAACTTCATAACAGAATCAAATAGCAAAAAAAAAACCAATGCTTCCCGGTGTAGATTGCCTCCTTCGGCGCTCTATCTACACGCTCAGAATCTTCTGAGCTCTGATACCAATCTGATGCAGAGGGAAAACCAGTTAACATTAACACAGGTTGTGGAATCCTTGAAAAGCCCACAAAATAGCCTTTACAGAGTATATCGGCAAGACAATTTAAATGTCACACCGAAAAATACATATTCTTGCCTATCGGCAAGACTGTACACCATCGGTCAAACTAAAGAGACCTACGCCAATACATATCTCTCAGCGATGAGTGGCTTCGATTATGTGCCTATCGGCATGATATTATTCTATCGGCGAGCTCCTCGAATCTTCTGCTGACGCTATCGCTCACACTGATGAGCGTCTAACACATAGCTGTCGGTAAGACTTGGGCCATCGGCAATACATTTCCCGCATCCCCCGACGACACATCTCTCACCGATGAGCCTTCCATCGGTGAGACTTCTTAGTTCTCACCCTGAAATACTTAATATCAATTTCTCCATCGGTCAGACTTCAACCGTCGGTGGAACTCGTTCGTTCTTTTCCGATGGCTCTCTCTATACCGATGACTCCACTCTATACATACAGTGTCGTTATGAATTCACCATGTACAGTCGATAGACTCGATACAATGTATCTACTCCGCATACACTTCAGAATACATTCATTCTTCTATAGCATCCTAAAGATGCCTTCGGCAAGATAACTGGAGATTCATGTCGATAACATCTTCTGTGATTCTATCACCGAACAACACAAAGAAAAAACTAACACTCAACAGAAAAGGAAAAGATCTACTCCTAAGGAAGACATTCCACTTGTTTCGAAGAAACCTCAACCAGTGGAATGCTTCCAAACTACATTCCAGGGGTTACACCAAAACGACAGAAACTCTTTATTTCCTTCTTCTAAATATTAATACAGATTTGTTCTTCCTCTCTGTCCGTTCATCTCACATACAGACTCACTATTTAAAGACTCGATTTGGCAGTTACAGAAGGTGGAAAACAAACCATCACTGCCAGTTACAAACTTTGTTCGGTTACAATCTTTTTTCCTTGACACGTAGGCCATTACTCGGCCAACTAAGATACGACATGGCACTAAGGCCTTACAATGTAACATTTGGACACAACAGAAAATACAAGGGATCCTCCAGATCCTCAATGTCTCGAGGTGCTTCTGCACCACATGCCCTCAAAGAAGACAATGCAAGATGCATTTCATGCAAGCATTTCCAATCACCATAAAGAGGCAATAGATAAATCAAATATGACAAGCAGTGTGAAGGTATGCTATTCTTGCAACATAATATACACACAACAAGGTGCACAATATAAGGTCCATTTACACTAGTATTACCAAAACAATCTGCTTCACATATCATGCATATGATCAAAACATCATCTCTTTCACATATAATGCATAACTCATAAAAGAGTACACCAAGTTTAAACAACATATAAGACATGGTATTTTCTTTTCACACAAAGGTTTCCATAACTCTACTATCAAAAGTGGTCACAAAAGCACTAACATGACCCTACAAAGTTCATTCAAGCACTTGCACACACTGCAAGGATTTTTTCCAAGCATTCAAAACATCAAGAAGGAAAATCTCACAAAAGAAACTTCTCAGAAACCACAAGGGTCTATCTAATCCCACAATATTGTATTCCTTCACCACATGCATGAAAGGAAGACATAACAGAAGAAAACACATGCTACTAACAGCACAAAATCATACAAGGACCCCACACATGCTTGAACAAACCGAGAACACACAACCCAAAGCTCCCAATGTTGCAACATGGGCTCTGTTACCAAATGTAATGCCCCAAGCTTTCACCTAGGACATTAGATGAACAAACACCGAACAAACAAAATTTTCACATTTGCAAGTGTGACATTTACATGCCACATTACACTCACACACACACAACGTGTCATAATAAGTATAACAACACCTAAGAAGACATCACCATTTCTCTAAGAAAGGTGGGACAAGAAGGAGAATTCACTAATCATGTGACAATTCACCACAATGACCAAGCAAGACATGGATCTCACTTATGACAGAAATTAGATATGCATCCACAACCTTGCTCCCTTATGAACACATGGAGTAGGATGAGGGTGATAACTACCTCAATCTACTCCATCACAATACAAGACATCCAAACATAATGGAAACACTCACCCATGTGATGGTTCAACTAGGAGGTACAAGCCCTCAACCAATTGGAATGGTCACTAGTCGATTTTGTGCAAAGGCACACTTCCCAATACAAAGGTGGGAATCACTTCCAAACTAGGACCTGGATATCGACAAAGAGTCAACATGGGAATCCTTAGAGGTCCAAGGGGGACAAATTCCATAAACAAATATTCCCCATAGGACTATAATGCTAGACACCAGAGCTAAACCTAGGCACTAGAGTTAGGCACTGAAATCCTAGATAAATGTTCTAGGCGTTGTAGTCCTAGACACTAGCATTTGGTGTTCTAGTCCCTGGACACTAGCGCTTGGTACTATGGTCCCTAGACTATGGCTGTTGTAGTCTTGGCGGCGTCCATAAACTTGACAAAAAATTGAACTTTTAAACTCAAAATTTCCTCCAAGTCCCACGAAGGACTCCAAACATGATTTAGACTATCTAGAAACACCAAGGCACTTATCCCAATTATCAAACATGAAATAATGTGTTGAGCCAACAATGTCCAAATGAAAAATAGGACAAAAGCATTACAAAATGCTATGCATGTTCGACACCAATGTCGACACATCCCAAAAGCAATGATAGGATCCTCGCCGCCTATGTAGGTGAAATGAGATCCAATGCTAACACATCCATAATCATCAATTATTACATCACCAAAAGTGAATCTAACATGCTAACATAACAATATTTCAACATGTGAAAATCATACAAATCATGCTAACGTCTTCACAAGCTGGGGCATGGAAAAATACAAGATGATATCAAATAATTATAACATTTAAAGGGTTTCATCTGAAACATGGATGCATCATAACCCATGTCATTAAATACATCGTAGAATCATTAAAATATTATTACAATAGTCTCAAGGACCCACTTTACAAAGATTTACAATATACAATAATGAAATGTTGCAAGTGCATAAAATACCATAAGTCTAGCACACTCTCCAAGGTGCTACATAGGCATATAGCACAACATACTTAACCTACAAAAAGGACAAGAAATGCATCCAACACTTGAAAGATCATCGATAGGACCAATGGGGAAATGTTTCCCACCACCCTACCATATTACTATTGTCGAGTGCAATAGATGCCTATGCCACTCTAGGAAACCCCCGAGATAGGGAGAAGAAGATCATGGAAAACCCTCTATCAAACCATCTCACACAAATCCAGGGTATACATAGAAACATATGGCATACACACCAATCAATGCACATAACACACATGCGGCACAACTACTAGACAATACATACAAGTAACATGTGGCATGTGGCACAACTGCCAATAAATACATACAAGTATGAATGGCTCACACAAGCCAACAAACCTAATAGAATGACATCACGATATTCAAGCATAAGTGAGATTCTCACACCTTTAATGCACACCAAACAAGGAATAAATCATAGGCCATCACACACATATACAAGCATGAATTAGGCATCTTAATGTACATGCAAATGCTAGGGTCACATCACATCAAATACAAATCTGATGGTAATCAAGGAAGAGAGACATAGA